>JAVJIF010008315.1:0-141488 GCA_038442645.1 Agave tequilana | reverse complement strand
CTGTCTCCGTCTCTCTCTCTCCCCCTCTGTGTCTCCCTCTCCCCTTCTCTGTCTCCATCTCTCTCCCTGTTCCTCTCTCTCCCCCTCAATTTCTCTCCCCTCAGTCCCTCTCTCCCCCTCTGTTTCTCTCTCCCTCAGTCCCTCTCTCTCCCCCCCTCAGTTTAATTTTTTTGAGTTTAATGTAATTTAATTTAGTTTAGTTTAGTTAAACTTAATTTAAGTTAATTTAATTTAATAAAATTTTGTAATATAATTAAGTTAGGTAATTTAATAATTTATCGAAGTTAGGTAATTAAGTTAGTATAGGTTAATCTAGTATAAACTAGTTTAGTTAATTTAATTTAGCTTCATTTAATTGAGTTTAATTTAATTAAATTAGTTTAGTTAACTTAATTTAGGTTAATTTAATTAATAAAGTTTTGTAATTATAATTAAGTTAGGTAATTTAATAATTTATTGAAGTTAGGTAATTAAGTTAGTGTAGCTTAATCTAGTATAAACTAGTTTAGTTTAATTTAATTTAGTTTCATTTAATTGAGTTTAATTTAACATATAATTTTTTAAATTTCAGTATGGCTCCAAAGCAACGCGATATTGGATGGAAAACATGGTACCCCTGTTGGTGGAAGTAGAAAACTTGTGAAGTGTAATTATTATGGGAAACAAGTTCATGATGGTATCACTAGATTGAAGCAACATATAGCACATGTACCCGGTCAGGTGGAAGGATGTTGCGAGTATCAAAAGAGGTATCTAATAATGAGACGACATCTTTCTGAAGGTAGCAAATAAAGAGAGGCCATAAAATCTAAAAAAGAGCGACTTATGACATCTTTAAGTGAGGAATATTTTTATGATATGACCGAAGAAGATTCTGATAATGAAATTGAAGAAGTTGGTGGTTTAGAAGGAGTTGAAAGAAGATAACTAAAACAAGGTATGAAAGAAAGTCGTAAAATGGCTTGGAGATCGGCAGAAGGAGTTGATATTGGTGGCAGTAGCTCGCAGCCTTCAGGATCAGGGAGTAACCGTGGATTGCGTCGGAGTATGACTATGAGAGAAGCTGAAATTCCAGCTCGTGGTATTGATCCTTACATGTTCCCAACAAAACAGAAATCAATCAAAAGCATGTTCTCAACTAAGAATATTAAAAAGGTTGAAAAATCCGTGGCGAAATTTTTTCACTACAATGCAATACCATTCAATACAGCTGATAGTGGTCCTTACTACCAAGTCATAATTAATACTATTGCGGAGGCAGGCCCAGGTGTAAAAGGCCCTACAGGGTACCAAATTGGCAATCTATATTTAGAAGAGGAAATGAAAGAAATTGAAGTATATATTGCTTCAATAAAAATAAAATGGCCGCAGTATGGTTGCACGATCATGTGTGATGGATGGAGTTCTCATAATAGAAAGCCTATTGTTAATTTCATGATTTATTGTGATAGAAACATGATCTACCATACTTCTGTTGATACTACTAATAGCTCAAAGATTGCTGATTATATATTCTCGCTAATGGATAAAGTTATTGATGAAGTTGGTGAAGAAAATATCGTGCAGATTGTAACAGATAATAAGTCAAGTTTCAAAACAGCTGGTCATATGTTAATGGAGAAGAGAAAACATTTGTTTTGGTCTCCCTGTGCAGCACATTGCATTGATTTGATGCTTGAAGATATTGGCTCTTTGAAATCAGTCAAGGAGACATTAGATGATGCTAAGATGATCACATCATTCATTTACAATAGCCTCAAAGTGGTGAATTTCATGAAGCTATTTACCAGAGATAGAGATTTGTTGAGACCAGGTATAACACGGTTTGCCACCGAGTTTATTTCTATTGAAAGCCTTATTCGCTATGAGCAAGATTTGAAAAGAATGTGTACGACAACCGAATGGCGTGAATTCAACAAGGAAAGGAGTAGAAGAAGTGTGCGAGATAAGGTTTCTAATCTCATTCTGACTGACCAGTTTTGGAAGAAGGCAAGAGAGGTCCAAAACATTATAGATCCTCTTGTTAGAGTCTTGAAGATAGTGGACCAGGACAAGAAACCTACATTATCTATTATATATGAAGCTATAGATAGAGCAAAATTGACTATAAAGGCATCAAATAAGAACTGAAAAAAGTACTGGGATATCATTGATAGAAGATGGGAGGGACAATTGCATACACTTGCATGTTGCTGGTAATTCATTTGCCTAGAAATCATATTTGTTGACTAGAAATTGAAACTGTCATATCATAACAAACATGTGCTTACATTATTGCATCATATTTTTTAAATCCAGCACTCCAATATTCAAAAAACTTTTCTACACATCCAGAAGTGAGAAATGGATTAAAGGAGGTCATTAAAAGATTGGAGCCAGATTTGAATAAACAAGCAAGAGCTATTAATGAGGTAATAATAATATATTTATTTCGTGATATAATGTTATGCAAATACTAACACTTGTGATGTGTATTCTCACAGATAAAATTATTTGTGGATGGAGTTGGAGAATTTGGAAGCTCACTAACTAGAAGAGCAGTGCAACAATCTCTTCCAGCTGATTGGTGGATTAATTATGGCGAAGAAGCTCCCAATCTACAGAAAATTGCCATCAAAGTTTTAAGTCAAACATGTTCTTCATCGGGTTGTGAAAGAAATTGGAGCACGTGGTCGCTGATTCATACAAAATTGCGCAACCGGTTGGCAATGAACAAGTTGCATAAACTAGTATTTGTGCATTACAATATGTGGTTGCAAGTAAGAAACTTGACATGCAAAAGCGACACTGATGATTATTACAACCCAAGTGATCTGAACAATATTTTCAATGATGATATTTTGGATGAGTGGATTCGTGAGGGAGAACAGTCGATGTTACCACCAGATGACTTAGGTTGGTTGGATGAAAATATTCGTCGTAGTGACGAAAGTGGCGGTGATGGCGGTGATGATGGTGATGGCGATGATGATGACGGCGGTGATGATGATGGCGGTGATGGTGATGAAGGTGATGACGGCGGTAATGGTAGTGATGGTGGTAATGATGAAGAGACTCATAATGTTGGTGGAAGCCAACGAGGTGGTGTTTAACATGAGATTCAGAATATTATGCCACAAGATACAGATCATGGAGGCCGGGCAGGGATTTCGCAACAGCGTAGGCATTTGGATCGGTTGGTCGATTTCAGTTCTAGCGATGATTATTCGAGTTGACATGATAACTACTCACATGGTCATCATAATCTTGAAGGCCATTTACAGGGGTTGGGTTTGACATCTAGCCAATATTCTGGCACTGATTATTCTAGCACTGGTGAATATTCTACTAACAGCGCTGAATATCGAGGTTTTGGGTATTATCACCATGGAGCTGATATTGCACAACCTCTACCGCCATATTATTCTGATAGTGGATCCTCTGGCCAATCATCTCAGCCTACAGGATCTCACCCACAAACATATTATTATTCTTATAGAAACTATATGCCTGGTTTCTATACTTATCGCAGGGATGATGATAATGATGATTTTGTGCCTCCTCGTAATTCAATGTGGACATGACTATATTAATAGGTACTTATGAATTATTTTGTACAATTTACTATATTATGCATGTATTTTGATATTTTTCTACCGACGACGCTTGTATTTATGCTTTCATATTATGTTTTGAGTGCTAGGTGATATGTTTTGAATATGTGATACATGAATTTTGATGTCTACATTTTTTTATGATTTGTCATGTTTTTTTATAATTTTTTTGGCGTTCTATATAGCGTTTTGCGCTTATCGTCCGAGTCCGATCCGAGTCGCCGAGACCGATCCGTCTCGATGCGGCCGAGTCGGCGGCCGAGACCGAGACTTTGAACCATGGTTCCGAATCAAAATCTATATCAACGTCAGCCACTACTCTCTCTTTCTGTTGGAGTCCTCGAGCCGATATTCAAACTTAATTGGTTCAGGAATATCGTTATCTTTGGTGCATAATGGAGGTAAGTAGAAACGTTTGAGTTTTTGAATTAGTTTTTAATATCCGATGTATAAGTTTAAAGTTTTCCAAAATTACTAGGTCTTTGTGTTTGTGGTTCAAAAATATGTGATTATGATAGATAACTAACATTCAAAACGCAAATTCCTAAGCACAAACATTGTTTCTTTTAGTTGGTAAGTTTAAGGGGAAAGGCAAGTTTAAGGGGAAAGGCAAACAATTCAATTTGTATGATAGTGGTGTGTAACCCTTCTTTCCTCTTCTGTTCCATCTTGGTTTCGGATTTCAATTCCAGTTGATTTTGAGATAACAATAAGTAGAACGAAATATACATAACTCTTTGAGAGATAAATAGAAAGAACATAGATTTAAACAATGAAGAGCATAAATAAAAAAAACTAAAAAATTAGTTTTGCTAAGACGAGGCCTCTGTTTTAATTTGTCAATATTTTTTTTTGTAACATAAGATATTTTAATAAGCTACAGCTTTTTTTTATCCATTCTCTTTTCTATTCTTTATTTCTTTTTCGTCCAATTTTCTTTTTTTCCCTATACTTTACTTTTTAAATTTTTGCTCATTCTTTCCTTAATTTTTATTTTATAATTTTTTAATCTCTTTTCTTTTTCTCTTTCATGTACGCTCTTTTGGTTCATGTAGCCTACCCCAAATACTTGGGACAAATGGCTTAGTTGTTGTTGTTGTTGTTCTTTTTCTCTTTCGTATTATTTCTTATATTTTCCATTTTTCTTAATATGTTCAATTTTTTCTTACTCTTTCCTTTCTTTCTAGAAATCATTTTCTCTTTTACTTTCCCTAATTATTTCTTTTCTTCATATTTTTGTTATTTTTATAGTTTTCGCTTTCTTTTCTTTTAGTGTTTTCTTTCTTTTTTTTGAAAAGTCTACAGATGTTTTATTTTTTTTGCTCGGTTTATTCTTTCTTTCTCTTTAGCAATTCTATTATGTTTTCTATGTTGTTTTCTTTTCTTCAATTTTTTGTTTCTTTTTTCCAAGCACTTCTCTTTCCATTCCCTTTTGGAAGTTTTATTCTTTGCTTCCTTTGATTTTATTTCTTTTTTCTTACAATTTTTTATTTACTTACATTTTAAAAAAATTCTCTTATGTTCATTTTTTTGTTATCTGCTCTGAATTTTCATCATATCTTCATCCTTAGGTTCTTTCTTTCTTTAGTTTGTTAACTCTTTTTTCCTTCTATCTCCAATATTTTCTTTTCTTCTCTTACCTTTTTTCCTTATTTTCCATTTTCTCTTTTTCTTCCTTTATTCGTTTATTCTTATTTTCACATTTTGGTTAAACATTAGTTCTTTATGTTCCTTTTATCATACTTTTAATTTTTTGAAGATTACACCAATGTCATTACTTTTTTGGTAGATTTTTATCTTTATTTCTTTACTTTTAATTCTCTCCTTGTTTTTCCATAACGGTATCTCCTATATCTCTCTCTTTTTCTTTCTCCCTTCTTCAATTTTTTTCATTTACCTTTTTTCAAAAAAATTCTTTTCCTACACGTGTATAGCCTACACACTTCTTGACACAAGACTAACACTCGTAGATCCCTTGAATGATACTAATTTTTTTCCTGATAATGGGGGCCCACATGTATTGCTCTTGTGTAGAAAAGTATGTAGATTATAAGAGTGTAGGTAAAGTATTTCTCTTTTTGCAAAGGTTTTTCTTCTTTCTTTTTCTTTTTCTTTTTTAAAACTATTTGGGTATTTTTTCAATACTCTACCCTTTTCTAGGGGTTTTTCTTTTTGTCTTATTACTAGGATTTTTTTCCTTCTCTTAGCTTAATTTTATCTGCTTTCTAGATTTTTTTTTTCCTTTTAACCTTTAAGTCATGTTTTTTTTCATTTTTGTCAGATTTACTTTTTCTAATTGACTCAACTCTACTTAGACTTTTCAATTTTTACTTGACTGTATAGTCCATGTTTTTTTCTTTTCTCCATTTTCGATTTCTTCTCTTCTCTTTTTTTTATTTTCTTTTTTGAGATTTTTTAATTTACAAATTTTTCTTTATTCTAATGATTATTTTCATATTGTTTATATTTCCTATATTTTTAATATTTATTTGCTCTTATTTTTAGTTTTTTTTTTTTTGAGATTTTTCTCTTCTTCTTTGTTTTTTATACTTCTTTGTTCCCTCTTTTAGTGTTTTTTCAAGATTTTATTTTCCTTTCTTCTTCAATACTTATACTTGTTTTTTTGCACAAGATTTAACTTTTAATTTTTTTTATTACTAAATTATTTTCTTTTATTTAACTTTCAGGTTTCTTTTCTTTTACTTCATTCTTTGCACTTTTTTAGATTTTTTCTTTTTTCTCAAATTCTTTTTTTCCGTTTAATCTTTCTTCTTTTATAATCAACTTTCTACTTGTTTAATCCTTTTTTTCCTTTATCTTACTTGTTACTTATACTTTTCCTGATTATTTCCAAAATCATGTTCTTCTTTCGGCAAGACTTGTTTTTAGTTTTGATGATTCCTTCCTTTTATTATTATTTAACTCCTAGTTTGTTTTCCTTATATTTTTCTCATCTTTTTTATTTTTGGATTAACTTCTATTGGTTTTCTTGTTTATTCAGATTTTATTCTCCTTTTTTTCAATTCGACTCCAATTTCATTATATTCAATTCTTGCTTTCTTTTCCTATCAATATTTTTTCTTCTCTTTATTTCTATTTTTTTCGTTTCATTTTCTTACATTTTTTTTCCTTTTATTC
Organism: Agave tequilana; assembly: GCA_038442645.1. Lineage (NCBI taxonomy): Eukaryota > Viridiplantae > Streptophyta > Magnoliopsida > Asparagales > Asparagaceae > Agave > Agave tequilana. Next base: position 134,757 of record JAVJIF010008315.1, on the reverse strand, counting down.
CTTTGTTTTGTACTTTAATTGTTCTTATTCTGTTCTTTTTTATTCTCTTCTTCTTTTTCTCAGATTTTTTATTTCCTTTTGAACCTATCATTTAGTTCTTTTTTTCTTCCCATAGTTCTTTTATTCTTTTTTTGCATTATTTCTACTTTTTCGAAAGAAAAATTATTCTTTCTTCTTAATTATATTCTATTATTTTCAATTATTTCATTTTTTTAGTCTCATTCTTTCTTTACTTTTCATTTTAGCTTCTTTTGACACTTTTAATTTTCTCTCCCTTCTATTTTCTCTTGTCTTTCTGGGTTTTGCTCCATTATTTTTGTAGTTTGTTCTTTTTTCCATATTTTTCTTATTCTACTTCTTAATTTTTTTTCTTTTTTGTCTAGATATTTTCTTTTTTTATTATTTTTTCTTTTTTATGTTGTTTTTTCTTAACTTCGTCAGTGTACCGTTCACCGTCTGTTCCAAGCCAGGATAAAGGAGGAAAGTTGTGGTAGGCCTGTGACAGCCAACGTAAAATTATCACATGCTATAAACATGAACCAAGAACTAAATTTTGTTGGGGCGTTCCTTCCTGAGCGACGCGCTACATCGAAGCCCGAGTGTAGTGAAAGGGGGCAAGAATTGCTAGGTCGTCATCCAAAAGCGATGTGCCACATCGATGCCCGGATGTGGTGTCAAACGAGTAAGGGTTCCCACACTTTTATGAGCGAGTGAAGGTAAAGAAGTTAACTCATGAATATAGAATTAGGTTAGCATCATGAACATAGGTTCTCTTATAGGTAGATTAACAGAGTTACTTAATGTTATGATTAGAAAAAACGTTAGTATTTTGTATGTGCAGAAGACTAAGTGGGTAGGTGAAAGAGCAAGAATTATAGAGCCTTGGGATTATAAATTTTGGTATACTGGTAGAGATAAAAAGCATAATGGGTGGGTGTGATCGTAAATAAATAATTGCTTGAGGATGTAATGGATGTTAGGAGGAAGCGTAATAGGATTTTACTAGTTAAACTTATTTTAGGTAGAGAATTTTTAATATTATTAATGTTTATGCAACGCAAGTAAAACTTAATGAGTCTAGTAAGCGTTAATTTTGGGAGAATTTAGATGAAACAGTGTAAGGAATACCCATTAGAGAAAAACTTTTCATAGGCGGTTACCTCAATGGGCATGTAGGAACTAGTCGTTATGCGTTTGATAGTATAAATAGAGAATTTAGTTTTGAGAAAAGAAATGAATCAGGTAACTCGATTCTAAATTTGTCCTATGATTTGATCTTAGTGAATGCTTGATTTAGGAAGAAAGACTCTCACTTGATCACTTTTAGAGGTGGATCAAGTGCAAACCAAATAGATTTTTTTTAACTAGAAAGTAGATAGAGATAGTTGCATTGATTGTAAGGTAGTATCGAGTGAGAGTGTAGTAACCCAACATAAACTCTTAGTTTTAGATGTTCAGATTAGAAGAAGATTTAGAAAGATTAAACGCAAGTTAGATTCTAAGATTAAGTGGTGGCGGCTAAAAAAGGTAACCAAGGAGTCTTTGTACATCAAGTGGTACATGAAGCGGCTTGGAAAGCTCAAGATGATCCCAATACAACATGAAACAAAATTGCCAGCTACATTAAAAAAGTAGCTAAATATGTACTTGGTGAGTCATGGGATGGTACTCCACCATGTAAAGACACATCATAGTGGAATGAAGAGGTGAAAGCTGTCATTAAGATCAAGCGAGACTCTTACAGAGATTTGAAAAAAAAATTGTGATGGGGTGAGTCTTGAGAGGTATACGCTAGCCAAAAAGAAGGCTAAAAAAGCTGTTAAGAATGCAAGAGTCAAAGTGTACAAATAAATATATGAGAAGTTGAACACCAAAGAGATTGAAAATGATATATATATATTACACGAATAAGAAAAAGAAAGACTAGAGACTTATGTATTGTGAGGTGTCAAATATGAGAATCAGAAGGTTTTAGTTCAGGATGAAGAAATCAAAAAAAAAGATGGATATAGTATTTACACAGATTGTTCAATGGTAGTTCTACTCAAGATTTGGGTGCCCTTACCATTCAGTGCCAGGATATGAACTGTAATTATATACATAGAATTAGCGGATCTGAAGTTAAATAAGCCTTCAAGAGGATGAAGTCAAGGAAAGTTGTTGGCCCGGATGGAATTCCCATTGAGGTATGAAGATGCTTAAGAGATAGGGGCGTGAGATGGTTGATAAACCTTTTTAACAAGATCTGGCAAACTAAAAAGATGTCAAATTAGTGGAGAAAGAGTACCCTAGTACCTCTCTATAAGAACAAGGGTGATATCCAGAGTTGTTCAAACTACCGTGAAATAAAACACATGTGTCACGCCATGAAGCTTTGGGAAAGGATAATTAACACATATTAAGGCAAAATGTTAAAATACCAGAGAACCAGTTTAAGTTCATACCGGGACAATCAACGACAAAGGCTATTGATTTGCTTAGTCAACTTATAGAGTGATTTCGAGAGAGGAGGAGAAATTTGCATATGATCTTTACTGATTTAGAAAAAGCTTATGATAAAGTGTCAAAAGAGATATTATGATGGACATTGATGAAAAAGGGAATTCCCATCAAATATATTGACATAATCAAGGACAAATACTATGGAGTATTGGCAAATGACAACTTGTGAAGGAATAACAAATGATTTTTCTTTCACAATTGGATTGTATTAAGAATCTACATTGAGTCCATTCTTATTTGTCATAGTGATGGATGAACTTAATAGAGTTATTCAGGATGAGATACCATGGTGTATGCTATTTGCTGATGATATTATCCGAGTCGATGAGACGGGAGCTGGGGTAAATGCCAAATTGGAGCTATGGTGACAAACTCTAGAATCTCGAGATTTTAGATTAAGTAGGGCTAAAACAGAGTATATGGAGTGCAAATTCAGTAAACAAAGAATCCGAGTTTATAGTATTGTGACACTAGACGGACAAGAAATACCGATGAGCGATCATTTTAAGTATTTAAGTTCTATTATCTAAAATAATGGGGAGATCAATAGTGATGTCAACTATGGAATCCAAACTGGTAGGTTAAAATGGAGGAAAGCAAAAGGAGTTTTATGTGACCGTAATATTCTATTATGGCTGAAGGAAAAGTTTTATCGGACTACTATTAGGCCAGTTTTGTTATATGGCACAAAATGTTAGGCTATAAAAAAATATCAAGCCCAGAAGATGGGTGTGACGGAGATGTGCATGCTTTGTTAGACGTGTGGTAACACGTGGAGAAATAAGGTGAGAAATGAGGATATTTATACTAAAATAGGCGTAGCCCTTGTAGAAGAGAAGATGAGAGAAAATCACCTAGATAGTTTGGTCATATATGACGCAAAGTTACAGATGCGTCAATCAGGCGAGTAGAGCATATCAAATTAGGGCAAGTTAAAAGAGCGCAGAGGAGACTGAAGAAAACATGGATGGAGGTGATACAACAAAATATAGAGGCTAAAGGTCTTAGTGAAGGCATATTGCTCGATAGAAATGAGTGAAGTTGATCCATGTGCCCGATCCGACGTAATTCTCTTTTGATTCATACAGCCTACACCCAAATACTTGGTATGAATGGCTTAGTTGTTATTGTATGTTGTTTTTTCTTATTCTACTTTTTTCCATATTTTCATGATTCTTTTCTTTTTTTGTTTTTTCTAATTATGTTTCTTCATTTCTTTTTCACGACTATTATAATTCTTATTATTTCGTTACTTTTTTCTTTTCTTCTCTCTTTTTCCTTTTTATTTTTCCCTACTCTTTGTTTTCTTTTCCGAATGTTTTCTCATCTTTTTCTGAGATTCTTTCCTTTTCTTTTTATTTATTTTATTTTTTTGTATTTTTATATCTTTTCTTCTATTCTTTTTCAAATTTGTGTTGAATATTTATTCTACATACTGTAAGGTAGCACATGTATATAGAACATATGTGAAATTATGTCAAATAATTATATATATGGTCATTCTAAATGAATTATTTAGATTAAAAAAATATAAGATGCATATAGAAATTAGGCAACACTCTAATTTTACAAAAAAAAATCTTCACATGCATGGCACGTGCACTTTTCTAGTTTGTGTGTTTATGAGGAAATGGGAGGTCAGTGGCCATAGAAAAATTTCCTCCTATTCTGTACTCAAAACTCCATTTTTCATCATAAGTTTCATGATCCGACCATCCAATATGATCTTTATCGCTTGAATGTAGGTGTATTAAAAATCATGCTATTTAAAGTTTATTTACACGAGGATCTAGTGGCCGCATTGGTTCTCTTGCTAAAAAACTGCCAATTTTACAATCACTTGATACATAGCTAAAACAATATTAAAAACTTATGATCTTTTATCTATACACATTTTAAGACATGAAGATTACTTTTGAGCGATTCACAATGAAACTTAAGATGAATAATTGGAGTTTTGGGTCGTCCTATGGCGCACCCAAAACTCCATTTTTCACCATAAGTTTCATGATCCAATCGTCAATACATAGTTCCCAAAGAAACAAACTACAAGTTTATTCCCACCTAACAAACCACATGGTGGGCCACAACTAAGGATGATCCACACTGTTCATCTTAATGTACACCTCATGAAATGTATGTAGACAAAACTTACATGTTTTGATGAGTATATATATATATATATATATATAAGACTGAGAATAAGAAAGACTACAAAATTAAATCCGTGTTGCATACTACAGAACTGTGAAATTGAAAGTGCACTCTAGTTCATTCACTATCAATAAAAGTGGAAGCAAATTACAAAATGGATTGTACTCATAAGAGAAACATGCTAGAATCAATAAAAGAAATCATTATTCATCACCAAATATTGACACAGCTAACAAGAAACCTGTCGGCCACTCTCATCCATTGGTGTGCAATCCACAGCAAGAAAGGTGCCAACATCATCTGCAGTTACCACATAATCTGGCACTGTGGCTCCTGGATTAAAGGGGGTGAAATACCACAAAACAGAAGCATTAGCCAAATTTTTATCTAATCAATAACTAGTTTGTTGTATATTCAAAAAATTGCCTTCAAGATTTTTATCCAATCAATAACTAGCTCAATGTACAATCAAAAATTACCTTCTATTGACTGCCTGGTCCCGTTTTCAAGATGACGAACCCACTAAAAATGTAGTATAATATTAATGTAATTAGTCTACTGAAAAGAACATAATCCATGAAAGAGAAACAGCTAAGGAACACATATAAAAGGAGGTCCAGTGAAGAATTATAAATTAAATACAAGTCAACTACCTGGAAGATGCAAAGAGAAGTCCCGTTTGTAGGATAGCCACATGCTTTCAAAGTGTTTCCTGGTTTAGCCTCACCAACAATTTGAAATCCTTCAATACCAGGTAAAGATGCCTCACCTATTAGAATAGCAATCTCTTATCAGTCAATAGTAGTAATCATATAAGTATGCTAGTTCTTGCAGTACATTACCTTCTGAATCCGGAGATGCTTGTCTTTCATATGGGGTGGGGATATAAAACTGGGGATCGGCAGTTTCTCTTCTATTTATGGTATCAGAGATGTTATCCTCTCGAAAATTTGGAGCAGCATTACCTCCAAACTCCCTGAGATTTAGTGACTCATAAGTAAAGATGATCAAATTAAAGTAATTCTCATCATTCCAGTAACCATGATATAGTCCTATAAAAAATTACTGGGGATGTGTGGACCTAACAGAGCTAACAGCGAAAAGGGATTTATAAAGCTGACCCCAAATATTCGGTTTCCATCTTCATCCTAATTCCAGTTACCAATAAAGGCAAGCCATTTAAACTGATTTGTTCTCTAGAGTCCAACTGATGAAACAAAAGGAGATTTGCAATCACAAGTAGCTCAATAATTGAAAATACCAAACATGTGTAGATGTCGAATTTTACCTCTCATTGGCACAAAATACATTACAATTTCAGTAACAGATATTAATATAAGAATATCATTCTCAGACCAAATGGCAATCACTATCAAAGAAGATTCTTTGCCTAACTATTTTAATCATATAAAAAGTAATGGCACATAGACAGGTTCCAATTAAACCAACAGTCTTTCCTCCGCGGCTCCGTATCCCAGACACCTTTGGGATCTTCCAATGCATTATAAATCTGTAAATTCTTTTCATAAAGAACTTTTACTATAAGAACTGGAGAACAAAATGCTTTTTCCCCTTCCCGGGTCCAATATGGACGCTCGTTCCTAGGAGGGATACGATATAGAAAGAATTGGGGGTAGACCTAATGAACATAAATTTAGACACTTTAAACTAATATAAACAGTTGTTGACTTAACAATGGATGTAGCCCTTGACAGAGCTGAATGGAGAAAAAGGGTTCATATAGCCAAACCCAAAGACTTGGGATTAAGGCCTCCATGTTATTTGTGTAACATTCATGAATCCACATGATGCACTACCCTTGTTGCACTGTCTCTGTCTTACAATGGTGATGATTAGCTTTTACAAGATACTGGTGCTTTCTCTGTAAAACAATGCATGAACCTTACAATTTCCGAAATTCATGTAATAAATGTAACCTATAAATTAGCTCTGCATATTACTGCCTCGTGTGAGAAAGGGTACAATGAACATTTTTTAACTCATATGTGAAGGCACAGATCGGGAAAACTGAAAATAAAAAATGAGAAGGGTTAAAACAGGGGATAAAAATGGACAAAATAGTGGCAAATCAAGATATCCATTGCATCTGATTTGAAGGTAAACTGCATCCAAAAGATTTGTTAGTATCTTGGACGTTCATATTCTCAATATCAGGACACTGGTAGTGGCTAGCATGTTTGGAGATTAAGGAGAAGAAATAATAATTATGCAGAACATATATGATAGAAGAATTTGACATCCAACAAGCACTAAGCATGGTAACAGCACGGAAGTCATGGTGTAAAAATAGCATTAAGATACTTATAGGAGTTGAGAGTGAAAAAAATCCACACCAACATGTTTGATCAGTAATTCAATACTGTTCATATCAAGTAGTTATTTTGATGTCCGTTAATTCGGTAAATTTAGCTCCTAAACTGACCCGCTCAATCCATTCTCATCCACCCATCATGTGCTTGAACACAAATGAGAAACCCACCACCCAGTCACGAACTAGGTTGTGCTTCCATTATGATTAATAGCTTAAAATTCCCGGAACAACTAAACTGGTCATCCATGATCTGCATGGTCAGTAGTCGCTACAGAAGTATATCAAGCTGTTAAAAAAAACAATTTTAACAAAGTTTTAGAAATTTATGATAATTTTCAATTATGTATAACAGTTGTAAATAAAGAAACAACACAAGGGGCATGCTATAACTGAATAAAGAAGCAGTACTAACTTATAGGTGTTTGATGGAAACTCCCTATAATGCAAAGGGTTTGGAGCAGTTTTTACTCCCTTCATATCCCTCGTGTCATAGCTTCCAGTAAATCTTGACTGATTAGGTGTCAATTCTACATGGACATCAGCCGGGTATTGATTGTATTGGTGTAAATCACTCATCCTTGAGTCCTATGCACAAAACACCTCTCCGTCAAATTTGCATTTTCATGAAGAATAACGTTATAGAAGTCTTTGCAGATATTACCAATTGTGGCTGAGAGAGTTGATTTTTTGAAAAATTTGGAGGTTGGCGACCATTATTGAAGGTTACATCACCAGGTTGATTTCCTAAGAGATGCTTTCTCTGATCCAAACTATCCTGCAGTAATGGGCAGTGCATTCATTCAATCTAAGAGTTTCACTGTTCAAAAGATCATAAGTTCAATAAATAATCAATAAAAAATGGCCCTCAAGAAAGTGGAAGTCATACAATATACAGTGGTAGAAATCACCATAGCATTTTCTTTAGTACGCTAGAGATGTAAGAAAATATTCTATTCATAATATAGTAAAACCTGTTGATATTAATTATATAAAGTGATATACAACACAGAATCCACTATCTGATTAGGGACAGTCTCAAACGATCATGAATTCCTATGGCTAATGATGTATAAGTATAGGTACACGAGGGGTTCGGGAGCTCATAGATCTGAATTTGACTAGGCTCTCCTTTATATTATTTGTTGCCAGTAGGAAGCTTTCATAAATTAAGGTATGAATTCGAAGGTTTGCCCATGCACCATGTGTTAATTATTGTATTGATAAGAAAGTAGAGAGAACGGGAGTTTGATTAGGATAAAGGTTTCAAGTGTGAGGAGAAAGAAATTCAGAATTAGAAGGGACTTCATTAGACAAGGAAACAATTAGCTATCACCTTTGTGGTAACTTCCATTTCATCAATTAAAAAGGAGTAGAGAACCATGATGGTTTCCTTGGAAAATAAAGACCCCTTGAGATTTCATTTTCTTCACTCTTTCTCCCTCACATTAAGTATGTTACATAGATATATCCATACTACCTTCACAGGATATGTGACTCATATCTCTGCATAATATCCTCCATTTCAATTTCAGAACCATCTCCATACACCTTATGTTAGTGCCACATCTTAACCATAGCTCAATAATCATCACTCATACCTCTCTCTAAACTTTATCCGTCCTATGTTGAGGACAAGGGCATACAACAACAACAACTAAGCCATTTGTCCCAAGTATTTGGGGTAGGCTACATGAACCAAAAGAGAATTACGCCGGATCGGGCACATGTATTAGCTTTCTCCACTCATTCCTATCGAGCAATATGCCTTCACTAAGACCTTTAGCCTCTATATCTTGTCGTATTACCTCCATCCATGTTTTCTTCGGTCCCCTGCACTCTTTTAACTTACCCTAATTTGATACGCTCTACTCGCCGGACTGACGCATCTGTAAGTCTACGTCGCACATGACCAAACCATCGTAAGCGGTTTTCTCTCATCTTCTCTTCTATAAAGGCTACGCCTATCTTAGTACGAATATCCTCATTTCTCACCTTATCTCTCCTCGTGTTACCACACATCCAACGAAGCATGCGCACCTGTGTTATACTTAAATAAGATACGGGCATGATATACGGATATGACAAGAACTGTGTACATAGATACGACAAATCTTATAGTTAAGGATATGGGTCCATCAAGGATACAACAATAATAAAATTATACATGGGCATCCAAGCTAATGTTAACATGAATTTGCAAGACTATAACACTTAAATAAACATAATAGCTTAAGTCATATGTATCGATAATTATTTGAGAAAACTACCTGAATAATTTTAATAGTAAGAAAGTTGACAAATAACATAAATGCGTCTACAAATCAATAAAATTGTGAAACCATCATTCATGTATTAGAATCTTTAACTTCCAAGTAATTAATACATCTTTGATATGACTAGTCTTTAACTTCCAAAAGAGTCAAGTCCCTTTTGATATGAATCATATATAAATAAGTAAATAGCTTTGATAGCTTATGATGCTATGCTGCAGCACAGAACAAAAGATGTGATAAAAATGAAAGGAGCCCATTAAGAAACTTTTTTGAGTATTTAAAAATAATTTTAACAATTATTTCACTCAAACGTGATGAATATTACAACAAATATTTCAAAAGAATCAAATATTGTTAACAATATTAAAACCTTTTCGCAATTTGTAACTATTTTTCAACCAAAAAAAATTTAAGAAGCAACCGATACTTCTGATAGGAAAATTGCAAAAACGCTGAATATATATACTTAAGGCTGGCAATTGAAACCTGACCCACTATAAACAGGTATGGGACAGGATTATACGGGTATAACCCGTCTATGACTTGTCCTGTCAACCCGCAAAATAAATGGGTCCGGACACGAGTTACCTGTATTTACACGTTTTAGCTATTACCCCGATGGTTTTCTCACACTCTCTTACAACCCCCGCGATGGGTTTCTCTCTCCCTCCTGCAACCCCAATAGGTCTCTCACCCCCCTACAACCCCCGATGAGTCTCGCTCTCTTGATGGGTTTCTCTCTTACTCGTTTGCTGAAACACTAATGGGTTTTTTATTTTTATTTTTAGTTTTATATTCTTTTTTCTTTCTTCTTTTGAAATTCACGGGTCGAGGTCGAGTTGACCCGTTAATACCCGAGTCAGGTATGGTTCAAGAGTAGCTGCCTCATGAGTTTCAGGGGTCGAGTATGGGTCAAGGACATATGAGCCAACCCGGATATGACCTAACCCGTATCCGACCTGACCCATCTGCCACCCCGACCCATCTGCCGCCCCTATATATGCTACAGACAATGGTTTGAAATATGAGCTGCTTCTGATATATATCAGCCATATTGTAATGCAGGTTTTGAGGTCCTTGACATGATGTTGACCCTATATACTATTGCATGACAGTGCCGATATTGCCAAAATTAACAGCTAATATCAATAATATAGATACTAAAAATCATCAGCCTATACAGATATAGAGATTTTGAACCATGATACAATCCTTCAATCAATATGGATACTGAGATTACAGACCTTTGTTTAAATCCAACAATCATAAATTGGGTTGAGATACATTAAGATCTCTTAGATATTTAGGTTACTATTTCTAGGAAGTATGATTCTCACAAAACTATGTAATAATTTATACTGAGGAGATCTGACCCGATTGCATGTAGGTTCTGACAAGACTAAGATTCTTATAAAAGAATGAAGAGGCTACAAACATATAATTAGAGTTTTTTGGCTCATCAATTCTCAACTTCTTCGTCCGTAGCAACCAAATCAAGTTATTTGGATCAGAAAAAGTGGAGAATTCATCTTAATGCAGATTGGGAGAAAAGTCTATGTTGCAACTACTTTCACCTAGATTACATAAAAGAGACTAGAATATCAGACTTGCAAATCGATGTAAGGCTCTTCTACACAGGTAGTTTAAAAAGATTCTAACCAATAATAGCGAGACCATAATACCTTCCGTTGCTATTAAAAATAGTATCAAAGCACTAGGTTGTTCTAACATGAAGAATATTTGGTATGAATCAAGAATTAATTTGCTCTAACAAAACATTTTTATTTAATAAAGTAAAGATATTAGATTAAGGTTTCCTGATCAAATAAAATCTTTAAGACTTCCTACAAATATTTTATTTAGTTCAATTATGACACGAAATGCTTGGTCATGCCATAACTTAGCATTCAAGGTTTTGGAGAGATCAATCACTTCTCTATTTGAGAAACAGGGAAGTAGATCTAATCCATGGTTGAGATTGGTTATGAACCCACACTCACATAGATCCATAGCATGTAATGAGAAAATAAACCAAAACTGGAAAAGGACCAAAACCCCAAAGCAGATCAATGTCGCCCATTGCCTCTCGTTGCGACATACACACGCCTTCTGTACTCATCATGATATGTGTGCCACTATTCTTCTTGTCGTGATCCATCACCTTTTCTCCTCTTGTTGATTGAACACCACCCTCCTATCTTGTCTTTATCGCAATTGAACAGCATCCAAACACCGCCCGCCTCCTCCTCTGCTCTTGTTCTTGCGGTCAGAAAGCAATCAAGTAGTGGTTGAATGCGATCAAACAATGCCAAGGAAGTAGTTTTCACTCTTAATGGCAATTGAGTTACCTGTTTTTTTTTTTTTTTTGATCTTAAAAACATTTTTTAACTCATAATGTAGGTTATCAGCCATTATTGGTATATGCAAGCCTAAGAGCATCTAATATGAAAAAGCATTTCACTTATATTCATAGCGAATTTCTCAGACAGATAACTAAGGGAGTATATCATCATGGATAGGTCACAACCCGAGACAACATGGCCAGTATGACCGATCTTTTAGACCTTGGTTGAAACAATTAGAATATAAAAATATTTTCTACAACCCTAGCCATAACTTCATGGTCATACAGGGGCTTTAAGATGGTATCGGAGCAACCACGCCCAATTAAAACATAGATTAAAGAGAGAGAAAATTACTACCATGCAAAACCCAGTTTCAGCCCATAAAAAGAATGCTTTATCTGCGGGTGCGTATTCGAGTATGGAAATATTTCCCCTCAACCTCACCACAACTTTCAAAGATTTGGTTCAGTGGTAGGACTCAGATTAAACATCACATGTTTGATAAGAAAATGAATAAGCCAAGCTGGACTACATGACCTAACCTCAACAAATGAATAAGATGAGCATGGAATAAAGAGGAATGAGATTAGATTTCTTGGTAACTTCAAGCGACCTTCAGCAATTACAAACTCAATCAAGATTAGTTGGGTTACCCCTTAGATGGTTGCTATATAGCATGGACACAGACAAGAGGATAAGGATAGGACACACGATGGCGACATCACAAATTCTTAAAATGTAGGATACGAGGATGGTGATAATGACTGAGACTAATCTAGTAAAAGTAAATCAGAAAATAAAAATAAAATCTAAATGGTTTATATCCATAGCTTTTAATAAAGTAATAAAACCAAAAGAAAAAAATCTGAAAATATCAAAATAATCTAATTAATGCCTCACTTACTTCGTGAGGTGTTTAGATTAAACTAACACGTGGCTCTTACATGCTAGCGCGTGATGTACAGATTTAATCTAAAGCTGACATAGTGCCGCCACATGACTTTATAGCCTTCTAAATTCAACAAAGCTCCAGAGAATCTAATGCATATCGGGCAAGTGTCTTAGAAGTGTTAGTGTCTGACACAGATACAATACTTACTTTGGAGTGTAATCCCCCCACCCTTACCCCGTGCGCACGCTAAAGGTGAAAAAGTTCTTTCTCAACTAATCAACTCCCTTTTAGTAGGCTTAGTCATCTTTGGGTAGGAATAAAGATTGGTTGGATTTCTCCTTAGACGGTTGGTTTTGAAGCAGAACTAAAGTACAAAATAAGCTCCCCAACACCCCCCCCCCCCCCCCCCCCGCGGCCTTTTCTTTTTCCACTAATCAAATCCCTTCTATGAGGTAGCAGTCATTTTTGGGGACGAATGATCATCATAATTATTTTTGACGAGATCCCTAATATCAAAATTTTTTTTCTTTCTTTTGTGGTGAGAACATGTGATAGTAATTCTTCCAAGCAAAGACGAAGCCCTCCCCATCCACATTATCCAAATTGCCATGTCACACTTATGCATTCATCCACTTTCAGGATTTCCGCCCTTTCCTTAAGGAAGACAATAAGTTGTGGCCTTACCTGCTAGATCAGCACCTATACCAACGCCCAGTCATGAAAGGCATCCTTTTTCTCTTACTATTTGGCACAAGTTCAGCAGCCATTTGCACCAGTGTTCTGAAACACTTCATCCCACATTAGAGCATTCCTTTGATGCATTTAGAGCAAAGGAAAGAGGGGGAGTGAAAATAAACCAACCTTGGCTGCCGCAAGTTCTGATCACCAAGCCCTATCTAAAACAGCTTGATGATCAAAGCTCCATTGAAGTTAAAACTAGTAGCCCAATATGTTGGATACACCAAGGAAAAAGTGTTTTTTATTCAGAGTTTGTCAAGCACCTGTTGCCTCCCCACTTGAGAATTGTGCTCTAGGTTTTCTTCGAACTCCAAAATTCATTAGCTTGACCGTCAGCACTGGCCTTTCCATTCTACATAACTACAGTATCCTCCCTGATTGCTTTTTTTTTTTCCTTTTGATGGATTTCAAATAAGTTTTCATGACTTGGATGTTTGAAATATAATTAATACCTGTAAAATACCAATCAATTTATTTTCATTTAGTAGAAGGGTTGACTATCTTTCATCATACCTCAATTTTGTTATTTGATGATGAAATCTAGTTGATTGATAAAATTGTTAGCAATTGCTTACAAATAGGAGATCGCCCTTTCTAGACTTTCAGAGGAAAAGATAAAACAAGATCAAAAACCCAAATCGTCTTAAAGCATTCTATAGGCAACATGTCGCTTTATGCAAAACTAACCAGCAGATGTAAAACTAAATATAATTATAGCAATCATAGCAGACAGGATAGATAGCACTCCAAAATAGAGTTTTGTCTCAGTTGTTTAAGAATGACAGCACGAGGTCCAAGGACTGTATACTTACATCAGAAGATCTGATTTTCCATTCGATATTCTGGTAAAGACGCTGAAAATACAAATAAGATAGCATATCAGTCAATTTCTATAAGTATTTAATATAATTTAATTATATAGTCGCTGTTACAAAATGAAATAATATACCCCAAGGAAGAAGTTAATATATTTTGCAAAATACATGAAACAAAATTCTCAAAGATTATCTTAGTAGAGTGAGTTAATTCAAAGATAAGTAAAAAAGAAAACCCAGGTCCTTCATTAAATGAACCAGTCACTATAGGCAATTTATCCAACTGCAGAAGAAGCTTAAAGCACTCATGTTCGATGATATAGATTCATATCCATGAAAAGAGTACTAAAAGCTTGCATTGACTTGAAGTAGATTTCGATGGTATTCGATGGTGAATAACACAAATAAGAATATTCAAACCAGTCCAAAACCGCATATGTAATTGATATGTTTAAAGGACAGATGGATAGCAGAAGCTTGGATACATGATAAGTTATCCCTACTTACTAGGGAAGAAGTCACCGGTATGAGGCTGTCTATTGGCTACTGACAAGTTCAAAGAAAATTTTCTCGGAAGAAAGTGGAAGTAATCCACCTTACATTTACTTCCTATCAGCTACCTATAGAGTATAGACTCATCGCTTTTACCTCCCACAAAGATTCTTCCACAGTATTTTTTTTCCTTGCAAATACCCTCCACTGTTCCAATTTTCATGAAATAGGCTTTCACATTTTAATTTTAAATATGCACCTCTCTACAAACCTCTATTACATACGTAGAAAGCTCTAGTCTATGTAGCACTGCCATGAATCTGGACCCATGTCAAACACGACTTAACCATGGACATTCGAACACTTCCTAAACATGTCCTCAATTACACTTACATTTTTTAAATTTTGTATGTTTTTCATGCATTTCTTTGCTCCCATTATATGTTTGAGACAGGGTTACCAAATTCGTCAAATCTCTCACAGTCCCATGATTATCGTTCCAGACTGCGTGTTCCCAATCGTGGTACATTTGTGATCCATATCAGCAAAATTGATGAACCAGAATATAAATGAATTATGAAGTAATGAAATGAAACAAAGCGAACTTATATGCTAAGGTTGAAAAACGAAGGAAGCTTATGCCTGGTTTGCTACCATATTACTTAAATATTTAATATTTCATTAGATATGTGGTGTGCGTACATAACACACATTCACATACCATGATCTCAAATCATCTTGTTTTTCAAGTAAACGTATTTTATTCCAACTAAGCAATCCGAAGAATGCTACCGCCACCAAACCACATTCTGGGACTACTCACGTTTTCGTTTCCCGTTTTTGTGTCGTGACCAAAGAAATCCACATACCAAGGAACTATGGTTTTAAGACTACCATCATATCAAAGATTATAGTGGAGAAATACCATCAAAATCTTGATTTGTATAAGAGTATAAATGCATAATTAGTACAGATATGTTTCGATATAAAAAGTGAGATACATTGAGCTACTCCATAGAAACTTGAAGAGCAAAGGCTTATCCCTTTTGCAAATATCATAAAAATGTATATAGATTAAAATTTTGGAATATATGTAACCATCACTTGTTACTATACATTATACGTTCGGATTTTGGATGCACACGTCTCTATATGTATATATGTATGTATGTATGTATGCACACCACTTCATTATTTTTATACATTCTAGTGTCATGTCCATGTGTCCTAATCTTCAAGGAATAATCGTTCCCAATGTCCATGTCGTGTCATACCCGTGTTCCATGTTCGTGTCTACGCTTCCTATGCTTTATTGGACATGCTATGTTTCTTTCAACATAAAACCTCTAAATATATTTAAATGTTTAGTCAAAATATATAACTTTGCAAATACCCCTATAAATATTTATAGCAATTGAAATTTTATACTTTTGCACATATTCCCCGCTACAATTATGGTGTTGTGTTCTTTACACTAAACCTCAAGTTTACAAGTTTGCACTCATAGAACTCAAGTTCTCTATGAATCATTTTAGGGTTAAAATCTAATGAATCCCCCTAATTAACACTAAATATTAACAACTTTACCATGATAAAGTTTACACTTAATTGTGCTGAAAAAAGAAATAGTTTGCAACTAACTTTCTCCATGTCTTATTACTGATTCTTTAACTAAATAGTTATCATTAAAAATTTATTTTTATAAAATTTTTAAATTGTAGTATTTTTAGATCTCTACACGAGAGACAACGAGAACAACAACAAAACCTATATCTTGACCGGTTGACTTATTAAGTATTTTATCCATTCAGCTAAGTTATACGGGACATCTACGCCATCAAATTAGCAATTACCATACTCTCTTGTTGTTGCGGTGGTGGCTAGCATTGTCATACTTTCAAGACTTATTAATCATTTTACTGGTTTGCATAAACCTCTCTAGCATGAAATCAAATTGATAAAATTTATTCTAATATTAGCAAGACACTATGTAGTCAGTGTGTGTTTTGCATTTTCTACAAAACATATAACCGTGTTTTCGTTTCTTTTAAAGCATCCTTGACTTCATCGACCTAATATTTTAGTATTACACATATTCTTACAATACATTGAATGTTTAGAAAAACATAAACTCTCTTTTATAGTCCTCACTCCTCATTAGACTACTGACTTAATTCCACCTTAAGTTTTCGTGAGCAGTATTCGCAGTGCAACTTATAAAATAAAGCTCATTAATTTTTTCCTCTTTATTGTGATTGAATGTTATTCACTCTTAATATATCTCTTATTATAACTCCAAGGGGAGTGCAACCAGTCGGCTTCGCTTGCTTGGGCAACTGACTGCATCTTTTAAATTTTTTCCGTTTTCTAAGTGTGGGCCCCACATGAGACAAGTTCTTTTAGCAAGCGTTTCTCGGGGGGCGTGGATCGCGTCATTCTTGTGAGAAGCTCTCAGGGAGGAATTAAGGTGGGCCTAATTGTGGGGCGCATCTTTAAAATATTGAGTTTCTTAAATTTAACGCAATATTTAGAAAAGGATTGTTTCAAATATATTTATTTGCACATTAATTAATAATGTGATTACAAGTATATGATTTAAAAACATTTTTATGATTAAAGAATCTTACTAATTATTGAGACTACACTTTTTAGTTATAAAAAAAAATTAAGACTACACTTTTTAGAGTCAAATAAACAACAAAAAAAGTGAAATGAGAAGCTCTATCTTAAGAAAATTTACTGTGCTATGCACGACATTAGGTTTACGTATTATAATCTTAATCTAATTGTAGTCCACTCATATAAATTTAAAATTTTATTTATTTGCACATCAATAATTTGTATTCATAATAATAGGGTTTTATGTTTATACCATCTAAATTTAAAATTTTAACATATGTACATTCAAATTAGATTCAAATATTCACTTTAATGGAGGTGAAAAATAGGCTTAATTATATCCATCTAATTTTGATATATCAGAAATTAGAAAAATTCATTTATCCTTTCTATATACAAATATCTAAAATAACCCTCTAGCATACTATATTTTATGTATACCCAATTTTGCATAAACACCACCATAACTATGCCTTTAATACTACAAAATCAAAGCAAATTGTAAAATTAAGACTACAATAAATATTAGTTTATATATGCATTCTGTGCATTTAAATATTTCACAAGTTTAAGATATATTTGATTTCCTTTTTTCACATACTACCAATAAACTTAAATTCACATAATATACAGAGAGAACTATGTTCATTAAAATTTTCACATCTTTATCCTTTCAAAACTAAGATTTATTTCTTGGTGAATATATAGTTAATTAATTTACTTTTTTTATCACACATGCTATTAATAAATCTAAATTCACGCTATATACACGGATAACTAAGTTTATTAAATACTTCATGTCTTTATCCTTTCGAAACTAAGATTTATTTTGTGGTACATACCTCGTTAAATAATAAAGGAAGGAGATCAAATATTGCATTAAATGTTAGCTACACCTTTCACTATGGTTCAAAGTCGCAGACTCGGCCGCCGACTCGGAGGGCACCATTCCACATCGGTATCGGCGTCGCAGCCCCAACTCGAGCGAGACGCGCGAAACGCTATATAGAGGGCTCAAACAATGCTGAAAAAATCACAATAAAACTTAAAAAAAATATAGACATCAAAATTGATGTATAACTTGTCCAAAACATATCACGTAGTACACTAAACATGAAGATAATGTATAAATACATGCGTCGTGATATTAAAATATCAAAATAAATGCATAATTTAGTAAATTGTATGAAAATTAATTAAATTTAAATTAACTTCTCTTTTTACAAAAGCAAAAATTAGCTTTACCTTTATAGTAAAAAATTAAATTACATGAAATTAATAATATAAAATTGTGTCTTGACTCGACCTCGACTCGGCCGAGTCGGCTTTGACTCGGGGCCGACTCGGCCTCGACTCGGGTGACTCGGCCGAGTCAGACCCGAGTCAAGTAAATCAATGCAAAATGTTGGAAAGCGAAACGGTCTCGGAACGGTGCCTGGTCGAGTCGGAACCAGAACGGCCGATTCTTTGATCCATGCCTTTCACCACAACACCCTCTGTAATCACTTGCGAAAAAAGTATAAATTAGAAGGCAAAAAAATAAAAGATAAACAAAGCTCATTCTCTTGCAAATACTTTCACGCAAATTTTTTCTTTAGAAATATTTTATAGCAAAAGAATATGAAATGTCTAAGTTTATATTATGATATTATTTTTATATTTGTTTAATAATTAGCATATAACACATTTATAAGCTAAATATTATTTACTTTATCCTTTTTAGCCTTCACCTAAAAAATTATAATTTTTATTTTTAAGTGTGATATAAATAGTATTTACTTTATCCTTTAAGCCTTCACCTAAAAAGATTTATAATTTTTATTTTTAAGTGTATGTGCATATGCACATACCAAAAGAATTGTACACTTAACCTAAGTCTATACTTGTTTCTGACCAGTTGAGTGCGCATCCCTTCTTAGTCATATCTCTTCTAGATTTCTAAATTCTTATAAAAATTATTATAAGTTGCTTATATTAATCTCCACATATGATGCACATTGCACGTGGTTAAAATAAAACCCGCCTTCCCTCTCTCATGAGGTCCAATTTAAAAAAACACACATTGTGTGTACCTCTCCAGAACTTTTGGGAAATATGAGAAGAAGCAATAACAAGAATATTTCTTGCAAAACATCTTTTATTATTATTCAAAGAAAAAAACCATAGAGCTAAATAGTGATTGTATGGCCAATCATTTGAGTATAATGATAAATGCCTAAGACCAAGTTATTATTATTTCTTTCTCCTCCCTCATGTTGAGTTTTTTCAATTTTTTTGGATAAATCATTAGCTAAACAAAAGGATTTTTTACACATAAAACACAGTATTTACTTTACTAATAAAGTCCAACCTATGTTCTTCCTTAGATCCCTTATTTCACTCCAATAGTATAATAGATTAGGATTGATGCAAACTAAATGAATGCATTTCATACTATAAATAAGTGGAATAGATAGAACATTAGATCGTGCCACCTGTTTGAGGATGTAATCATGTGACACATTATAAGGGTGGAATGACTAGAAAAATGCCTTTGTTTTTTCTTTTATTTCCTTTTTAATATATTTCAAAGGGTTGATGGTGGATGTTGCATGGGGACCACAGTTCAAAGACTCGGCCGAGTCGGAGACGAGTCAGCCGAGTCGTATCCGTCTCGGCCTGCTCCGAGACGAATCCGAGTCACGAGTCGGTCGACTCAACTCAGAGGAGACCGACTCGGCCGAGAATCGGAGTTGACTCGGTCGACTCGACATTATGATAATGATTTTATGCCTCATTGCAATTCAATGTGAAAATAACTACTTTAGCATGTTTTATGAATGTACTTTGTGCAATTTATACCGACGACACGTATATTTATACTTTTGCTTTATGTTTAGCGTGCTAGATGATATATTTTGAACATGTGATATATGAATGTGAATGTCTACATTTTTTAAATTTATCGTGATTTTTTCAGAATTTTTTGAGCTTTCTATATAGTGTTTTGTGCGTATATACCGATCCGAGTCGCCGAGACCGATCCGTCTCAATGCCCGCCGAGTCGGCAGCCGAAACCGCGACTGTGAACCATGATGGGGGCCCCACAAAGCTAATGCCCACACCTCCCAACCCTCCATATTCTCCTTCCCTCCCCACCCTCAAATGAGATCAGTTATAAAATCCAAGTTTATTGCTCGCAGGATCAAGGTTCTGAAATTTGGTTAACCTCAGCTTCATCCCTTATCTTCAAATAGGGAAGTATAATTGGTGAAGGCCACTTTCAAGTCAACAAAAACTCCCATTAGGATAACCATAATAATGTTATTCTGTTTGAATTGGACGAAAGGTATATTGGCATACATTTCAAATATTTAACAGTGCCATCAAACATGGATTAACAGGTCCAAATACACTATTCAGATAATTCCATCAGTATCAATAGGTTAAGGAAATCTACGATTTCAGCTGTTAAATTGGTGTAGTAGAAAAAGTAGTGCAACGGTGCAAAGAGAGAATTCATGAAGTTACAATTCGCTAATGTATTAAATTAAATTTAAATTATCTCAAGTCTCACAAAAGATAAAAAGTGAGAATTTTTTATCATGAGCATGAGGATCAACAGAAAATATGAAAATGCTCCATTCCTAGGTCAACACTTCTTGATCCCTTTTTGACAGGACCAGCATGAATTCAGAAGAAAAATATTATAAACATATGACCTAAAAGAGGTAGAAGAATACCCTTGGACTCTTACCAGTTGGACAACTAACCAAAAGAACTGATATATCTGAGTAGTCAAAAGATTTTACCTTTGTATTACTGGCAATTGTTGAAGCATTCAGCACAGGGAGGCGAATATTGTACTCAGCTAATAAGCTTAGTAATGATGAAGTGAAAATATACACATCTTCCTCTGCAGCCTGAATATTAATTTAAATACAAATGGTAATCATTAAAATTTAAAACAATAAATAACAGTGTAACCTACCGGAACAAGCCAATGAATGCAAAAGAAAAAGATTTATAATTCTTTTTATAACATAATCAGGAAGTATAAAGGTTTTGATATAAAGTTTTCCAATATCTAGCAAGACAAGTATATAGAAAATTTGAAATATGGGTTACGGTTCCAATTTATAGACAACTATACTTCTTTTTAGCATAGTAACAGTTACAATTGCCACAATGGGTATTGAATGGCTTTTTCAATTTTTCCTTGTAAATGGCAGACAATACTGCCGACCAAAAAAGCTTTTACAATATATGTTCAGTCTTCAAGAAGTTGACTGCAGGACGTACAATCAAACAGCAAAGAGGGTTTACCTTGAGTCAATAATCAAAACACATGACCAATCAAGAAGGTGATAGAACTTATTAAGCCATAGTTGAAAAAATGGTCAGTGAAGATTATAAAGAGACTTAAGTCAGTAAGTTCAAAAAATCATCTTGAATCCATGAATGGACATTAGAATTTGATATGATATCAAGGTATAAATTCTATTTATATAGACTATATACTACTGGACAATCATTAAACATGATTAACTACACAAGATAAACCACTTAATTACATTGCACAGCTAATCAAGGAAAATGAATTAGGGGAAGAGATCAAGGATCACCTTAGGGAGGACCAAAAACATTTGCAACGAAACATTCGCAAAAGTAAGAGATAACAGTCCATCTCCATCTTAGAAGCGTATAATATTTACCTCTTCCCCATGTGGACTCTCCAAAGAAGGTTTTTGACACAAATGTTTAATCATCCTCCGGTTGTCTTTGACAATAGAAGGCACTGGTTTTGAACTTATTAAGGTAACTATTGACTTCTCCGGCATGGAATTTCCAAAGGGAAAGATATTCAAGACAAATTTTTAATCAGCCTCTTATTCTCTTTTATAAAATAGAAGGCATTGGACTTGAAGTTAAAGGTAACAAGATGGTCTATCAAATTGTACTAATGTACGTCCAAATGAGAGAGTATTCAGCCACCAACTCTCCTCAAAATAGAAGGCATTGGACTCGCCAATGGAAAAGATTATGACATTGATGTTTAATCAGCCTCTGATTCATTCAGTAGAAGGCATTGGTCTTGGAAGTTAAGAGGTAAGAACATAGTCTTCTCAAACCGGACTATCTTATGTCCAAATGAGAGGGCACTCTCAAATAGAGAAGGAATCAACTATTTGCTCTTTTCGCACAAAACCTTGTTTGTTAATACCAAAGCCCTTCAAAGGAGGCGGAAGGAAAGGTTACAATATTGCTACATGACTCAACCAAGTATCAGAAACTTTAAAGCCGTCTCGGGTAAAGAGAAATTCAAATTTTGAATGGCTCATAAGAAATCCACTTACAAGCTAAGCATCATCCTGTACAAGAAGAATATTATCATTTTAGTAAGTATATTTAATTTATTTGGTTTTTTTCTTATCTTTTACTCCTATATTTCAGATAAGGATAGGTTACTTGATATTTTATTAGTTTTATCCTAAGTGTTGGAGTTGTTAATAAAAGGGGTTTGTATAATCCGAAAAAGAATTGAGTTTTTGAATCTGAAGATTGAATGAATTGAGTTTATTAAGTTTTATTTAACAATTGTAGAATTGAGGCTGTAATTCCCTATCTCTCCTTCCAGAGGGTGTGGTTCCGTCTCTTGACCTCTCCTCCCAAATTTTCCCAAATTTCTCCACATGTCCAATGAGCCAACAATTAAGAAGACTATCTGTTGATGCACAAAATCCCTCATTTGATTAGTCACCTGCTAGCTACGTTATCAAATCCTAAACTCTCTTATTCTCGCAGTCATGATTAGATTCTTTCTCCTATCTACATGAGAAAATTTATGTCAAACTAAACCTTCAATTCCTAATTTTGCATTAGGGATAATTGCTCGAAACCTCCCAATATTTCGAGATTTTAACTATCCTCCCTTAACTTTTTTTATCTCACTTGATCTCTTTCCACCGTGAACCCATTAGAGTTCCTTTGTTTACTTTTGTTTATTGAAATTTTTACCCTTCTTCTTTCTTGAGTAGTTATGAAGTATTCCCAACCCATCACCGCCTCTTCAAACCACCTAACATCGTCACTTAAAACCACCCATCACTCTTGTGATCTCCACCCCAACCCATCATTGCATCTTGTAACCACCCATCACCACCATGATCTCCACCCTAACCCATCACCTCAACTTACCTTTGCAACCCTAGAAACTCTCTTCTCAGCCACTTCAATCCCCTCTTCTCACCGCTACTTCCCTCACCTCATTCTAACAGCTTTCCCGTCATCCCCCTCTTCTTCCTCACCTCACTCTAGCCACTGTATTCGCACTTACACTCTCACCAACCCCACCCCCCAAAACCTTATTATCACTGCCACCTCTCACCCCACCCACATCCACTCCGACATCGCCACCCCCTGTCGCATCTTCGTCAACGACCACAACTCCAACCTTGCTCGCCCACACTCAAGTCGAAACAAATAAGATTTTGCAACCCACTATGATGCGGACACCCGACGACACCAGACGCACCACGAGTTCTTCATTTTGTTGATCGGAGTCTATATTTTTACTTATTTGAATCGAGTATGTTTCTTCTTTGTTTTAAATTTGTATTTCTCTTTTTTTAGTCTCACACCGACTATGTGAAGAAAAGTCAGAGTCTGTAAGCCTATTTAAGGCATAGTATTGTACTGAAAAAATAATGAAGTTGAACAATAAAAATAAATTTGAGTGTTTTCAAAATAGAAATCTCTTTGTAAGCTTGGAGTGTGAAACCCAGTTCAAATAGGATTTGTGTGTGAAGCCAAATCTTAGTTATATTCTTTCCCTTATCTTATCCCCATCTCAACCTTATCCTCTCCTCAGTTACATATCAGTCATCTAAATCCACACAAAATTACAAAGCCAATAGAAAATTTAAAACAAAACAAAGTTTATTTTATAAACCATTTTTCGGTCCCCACTTCCCTCCCCCACTCTTCTCCCCTCACTTTTCTCCCATCTGCAACTGATCCAGTTCTCCAAACAGCAGTAGCAGGAAACCAAAAAAACCTACAGCCTCCCCCATGTGAACCACCCCCATCTTCTTCTTCCCTGCATCATCCACCAACAAATTGAATCACCAGAAAATCCAATTATCAGTTACAAGCCAAAACAAAATCCTACCATCCACGGCCAACCACCTTGACCCTGTTACGAAAAAAAATCCCAAGCAATACAAAATCGAAATCAGAAAGAAAGAGTAGCCCATGTGCCTCCATTCTTTTGATTTCTTCAACCTGCAACCAATCACCCAAACTTTTTTTCTCTCGTCCCCTCCCACGTGCGCTGTCGTGACATGCTCTCTCTTCTCTTTCACCAGCGACTAAACCAAATAAAAACCCATCACCTTTTCAATCGGAGGCCAATCTCCCTCCTCCAAGTGAGCAGAACCCGAGGCACACCAACGGCCTCCTTCCTCGCCACCATCTCTCCTTTCTCCTGCGACGTTGACTTCGAGCACCGCACCAGGAAAGCGCGAGCGCCGCCCCATCATCCGAGCCTGTTCTCCTTCGTTTCAAGCCACCCTCGCATCCTTCCTCACATGCTGCCACGTCTTCCACGGGTGCAGCAGTCAACCAACAGCAAGACACCAGCCATCAACTCGGCTCCTTCCTTGCCGACTGTTACTGTAGATTGCTACAGTTTCGAGTCTTCTACAACACTGATTCACAATTGTCACCAACAACATCATCAGAAGCAGATCAATAATAGATCAGTAGTGGTTCAACAATATAATCTAGTAAGGATTACCTGAGAATGTTAACTTCTCAGTACATAAATTTTTACTTCAGCAATTAGATATTCATCGAGTTACAACACATTTATCTCTATAGTTTTATCAGAAATTCATGTTGTCCGCTATACTGTGAGATTGTGTGATTTGCTAAATGCTTATCATCTACTGATTCTGATATTGAGATTAGGACTATTTCAAATTAACACCGAGTATTATGCTGATTTTCATGAAATGAAATTATTGAGATTATACTTGCAAATTATTGTTAAAATTCATCTTGTGATACTATTAGTTTTAGATAATTTCTTATCGAAGATCATATTTTTAGTGAAACGTTACAAAATTCAGATCTATCACTGATATATCACACCATAGGGTCCCCGTTTCACATCAATTTGGTATCAGAGCATGATTTAAGTAGGAAAACTTGCATCATACAATTATTAGGATTTTCATTTTTTATTTTTTTCTTTGCATAAAATATTTTTTAAATTGAATTTATCCTTTTAGGCATTTATTAGGAAAATTGTTTTGTTTTGTATAAAAAATCAGTGCATGTAGGATTCCCAAAATTTAGCTTAGAGTCGAGTTAAACCCCTATCCTCTATGGATTCGCAGCTCGCCACGGTACTTGTCACCATAAGTGCTCAACTTGATAATCTAATCCACACCATGGAATCCTCTAATCAACCCTATATAGGATCATCACTAAAGTCGTCTGATAATACCATTTCTCCCGTGAATCCATACACCTCAGATGAACTAATTCAAATCGTCGTTGCCAACAATGACAAATTAAAGAAAGGTATTCCGGTGATTAGACTCGACACTAAAAGAATCAAGCTTAAAAATCCTACTCTCCCAGTAGCCACACCCGTGATAAAAGAGTCTAGCAACAAAAACTACTCCAAGCTTAGCCCCATGATTAAGTGTTACAAGTGTCAAGGCTATGGGCATGTTACTGCCCAACTCCAGTCAAAGTCGCTAAATTTAAGAAACCGCCTGTAATAAATGCAGAGCCTCTTCCTCCTTTATTGTTGACCCTTACTGCCATTACTTGTTTCCTTCCCCCTATACTGCCGACACCACCTTCTCCGCTTCCACCACTGTCGACCCTTACTGTAATTGTCTCATCTGATCGTCAACCTCTTCCTCCTTTGTTTGTCGAAACTCACCCATGTCATCATGGAGCTTGTTGATGTCCTCTCTGACGAACCTATTTGTAAGGCGGAAGAATCTGAAAACTCAAACCTTGACGAAAAGATTGCAGGTGATGACCTTTAGTCCAGTACTTCGAGCCCTCTTGAAGTCGTTCCAGACATTACGGAGTTTACTGATGTCTCTCCTAAAGATAGTACTCTGAATCTCTCCAAAATCAACCCTATCGTCAAGGAATTTGTTAATGTCTTTTCTGAAGGCCTCCCGAATAAGTTGCTACTGACGCGTGATATCCAACACGTCATTAGGTTAATCCCAGGCAGTGTTTTAAATGTCGGATATCAGGGAAATGTCGAATGTCGTAATCGGATGTCGGATTTCAGATTTCGAAGATATTTCGGGGCCATTTAGTAAATTTCGGACGTCATGACGGATAACAAATATATATCCTAGATGTCTTAAATAATATAATTTTAAAATTTTTATCAAGATAATACATACACAACTTATGCAAAATTACATAAATATGTTTAGGATAGGTATACTTAACTTAAACATTTTGCATATATTCACTAATTCATTGTTAAAATTTCTCAATTGCTCCAACTTCCAAGACCAATCAACATATTGAGTTTTTCTCAAAATGTCGTGTCGGCCGACATTTTCCAAAACGCCATTTCAAATGCGGGTGGAGATGTCGTGGCGGTGAGGGCTTGAAAATGAAATGTTGGCCGACATTTCAGAAATGTCGGATGACATTTAAAACACTGATCCCAGGAGCTAATTTTCCCAACTTGTCACACCCTAGGTTGGATCCTACCAAGCAAATCGAACTTAAAGGACAAGTTAATGAGTTGTCACAGATGTCAACCAACTGTGTCTTGTCCCAATAGACATCTATTTTTATGAGAACAAATTTTGAAGCTACGTAGTGACAAAAAATGTCGATCAGATCAAGGATGTTACCATCTATGACAGAGCCATGTCCAACAACTCCATGAATATTGTTACGGGAGAATCTAGCATTACTCAAATTATCAACTTTTCTCCCTTACGGTTAAACTAAGGGTTGCATTCCATCACATTACCTGTTAGAATACATTTGTTCTCATTGTTAATATAACAGGTAAGTTGCCACGTTCATCTAGGTTGGTACACCTAATAATTTCTTTTGATAGGGGTCGATAAGATTGTTAATACAGTAGCACAAGTGCCTAATACAGTAGCACAAGTGCCTAAAATTTTATGTCCAATAAAGAGTCAAGTGACCCTTTTAGCACATGTTAGGCACTAAACTAAGCTTTCAACTACTAGTATTTTCTGAGTTCGCATATCTGAGTTTGCATCACTTTTTCATACACGTGCACGATCTACACATGGAAAATCAGTGATATATTTGAACAAAGTAACGCTAACTATAATTTATAAGCTTGCATCAGGAAGCTATTTAAAACTTTAGTGTTGACAACTTATGATGGTCAGAATCATCCGAAATAGTTTCCTCGGGAACTGTTAATGATTTGCATGTTGTAGCATTGGATTTTTCAAAATCTTAAAAAAATCAAATTGCAATATTCATGTTATATATCTTTTAAAGATTTTGAAATTAGTCATATTTTCACTGTTAGGTAGTCAGTGAATTACAAGTATTTTATCTTAACCCTAACAACTCACTGGTTGTAAGTCTTCCCTGAGCCATTTTTCTGAGAGTCACCGCATTGAGTCCACTTCCAAATATTCATCCCAATACGGCAGTGAAAATGTGATAATTTTAAATGATTAAATTATCTAGTGCATTCTAATGATATCTGATTGTTTGAAATAAATATTATCTATTAAGTGGTGAGTTGCAACAGGTAAAACCAGTTGTGTTGAAACATTATGAGAGCTTTCTACACCAAACTCAACGGAGCCGAATTTTCTCCCACCTGGGAAGAATGATGCGGACGTCCGACGACACCAGACGCGCCACGAGTTATTCAGTTTGTTGATTGGAGTCTGTATTTTTACTTATTTGAGTCCAGTATGTTTCTTCTTTGTTTTAAATTTGTAATTCTCTTTTTTTAGTCCCACATCGACTATGTGGAGAAAAGTCAGAGTCTGTAAACCTATTTAAGGCATGATATTGTACTGAAAAAATAATGTAAGTTGATCAATAAAAATAAATTTGAGTGTTCTCAAAATAGAAATCTTTGTGAGCTTAGAGTTTGAAAACCAGCTCAAATAGGATTTGTGTGTGAAGCCAAATCTTAGTTATATTCTATCCTTTATCTTATCCCCATCTCAACCTTATCCTCACCTCAATTACATCAGTCACCTAAATCCACACAAAATTACAAAGCCAAAAGAAAATTCAAAATCAGAACGAGGGAGTAGCCCATGTGCCTCCATTCTTTTGATTTCTTCAACCTGCAACCAATCACCCAAACTTTTTTCTCTCTCATCCCCTCCCACGTGCGTTGTCGTGACATGCTCTCCCTTCTCTTTCACCAGCAACTAAACCAAATAAAAACCCATCACCTTTTCAACCGGAGGCCCATCTCCCTCCTCCGCGTGAGCAGAACCTGAGGCACACCAACAGCCTCCTCCTCGCCACCATCTCTCCTTCCTCCTATGACGTCGACTTCGAGCACCGCACCAGCAAAGCCCGAGCGCTGCCCCATCATCCGAGCCAGCTCTCCTCCGTCTAGAGCCACCCCGCATCCTCCCTCACATGCTGCCACGTCTCCCACAGGTGCAGCAGTCAACCAACACTAAGACGCCAGCCATTAACTCAGCCCCTTCCTTGTCGACTGTTATTGTGGATTGCTACAGTTTCGAGTTTTCTACAACACTGCAATCACAATTTTCACCAACATCATCATCAGAAGCAGATCAACAATAGATCAGTAGAGCTTCAAAAATATAATCTCGTAACGACTACCTGAGAATGTTAACTTCTCAGTTGGTAAATTTTTACTTCAACAATTGGATATTCATTGAGTTACATCATGCATTTATCTCTATAGTTTTATCAGAAATTCTTATTGTCCGCTATATTGTGAGATTGTGTGAATCTGCTGAATGCTTATTATCTGCTGATTCTGATATTGAAATTAGAACTAATTCAAATTAACACTGACTATTATGCTAATTTTCATGAGATTGGAATTATCGAGGTTACACTTGCAAATTATTGTTAAAATCCATCTTGTGATACTCTTAGTTTTAAATAATTTCCTACCAAAAATCATTTTTGGTGAAACGTTATAAAATTTATGTCTATCACTGTATACCACACTATAGGGTCCCCGTTTCACATCACACTATATAGCATAAAATGGTCATTAGATAAAGCCTATCTGACAGAGTGAGTTGAATTCACGATGGAGGCAGTTAACTAAGACAAAAAAACATTAGGGGGTAGTGAAAAGGGGTTTCGAGCAATTCCCCATTTGCATGATTATAAAAGTATTCGATCAAGTGCTAACAAACAACAATAAGTCAATTGCACATCATACATCAAAATGAATTCCAGTTATAACTTATTTAAGAGAGAAGAATATATAAAGAGAGAGAGATACATTTGTTTCCTTCAAAAAGCATTTGAGCCCAAATCCTTCCAACTCAAGTACAACCCTCTGATATTCGATACAAGATCCACTCCGTTGAAATGGATCTATATTATTTCAAGTATCTAAAAACCAAAAAACAAAGTGTTTTGAATACTTTTTGCCCATCCATCAAGCGGAGCAAAATGGATGACCGAAAGTAGTGAGTTGGTTAGATCTATGTCTTTAGATATACAAATTCTCGATCCGGCCATATCTAAATATTTAAAAAAAACCCTACAAATTAATTTTTGTTAAGTTTCAAATGTTCTATACCGTTAAACTAACCAACTCACTATTTAGGCTGTTCGTTTTTTTCCTACTTGATGCACGGGCAAAAAGTATTCAAAACACTTGATTTTTGGTTTATACATACTTGAAATATATAGATCAACTTCAATGGAGTGGATCTTGTATTCAAATGTCGGATGTTGGTATTTGAGTGAGAAGGATTCGGCCTCAAATCCTTTTGTAAGGACACAAGTCTCTCTCTCTCTCTCTCTCTCTCTCTCTCTCTCTCTCTCTATATATATATATATATATATATATATATATATATATATATATATATATATATATATATATATATATATATATATATATATATATATGACAGATTACGTTTCCAACACACACACAGATATATATATATCTGTGTGTGTGTGTGTTGGAATATATATATATATATGACAGATTACGTTTCCAACACACACACACACACACAATATATATATATCTGTGGTGTGTTGGAAACGTAATCTGTCATATATATATATATATATATATATATATATATATATATGACAGATTATATATATATATATATATATATATATATATATATATATATATATATATATATATATATATATATATATGACAGATTACATTTCCAACTGACACATTGCAAACCTTACTTGTAACTCATGTGCAAGTCTGCTATTTTCTTCAATATAGCCTTTTCTGTGAGTAAGGTCTTTCAAAGCATCAGATATGGCATCATCCTGCTTTTCATCAATCGCCTGTTGCTCAGAAAATATTATTACACATATTAATTCAGACAAAAGAGACTATATAAAGGAAATACGTTATGAATATAGTTTTCACAGAGTGTGCATACCATTCTTAAATCACAAAGCCGCCTCTCTAAAACGTGTTTTTCTTTTAACAGCTGAAGTTCCTGGAGTCAACAACACAAGCAACAGAAGTTAGCATACAATCATTTTCCAGATACAATTTAAACGATTCCAGTTCAAACCAAAGTCATACTTGTACGCTGGCCTCAGTAATTTGTTTACGAAGTACAATGATCTCTTCTTCCTGCGACCGCGATCTAGCACAAAGTTCCTGCCCAATAGTAACTTGATCAAACAAAGGAAATCTCTAAACCAAATCAACTTTCACACAGTAACCTGGAAAATCATCAAGTTTCATAACCACTACCGTGAGCTCTGGATCCATAAGGCTATTGTTGTCCTCATTTCTGATATTTCTCGGACCAGATTCTCTTTGCAACTGATGCCTATCAAACAATTAATCATTTATAATTGGCTCAAACAAAAAGGCACAAGATTTTAGTAATTCTAATCAATAAACAACCTGATTGAGAATCAACTAACCTGATCAATGAATCGGAGTTTGGGGTCCAAAATCCAACATCGCCGTTTCCAAGCATGTAGCCTGTGCTCAATGGCAGCGCCCCCGTTGCCTGCGGCACAAATTCACCCGATGACTGGCGACTCGAATGAACCAGATGCGGTTGCCCATCAAAAGGATCACGCATTTCTTCTTGAATTATATTATTATTATATCACTGTTTTAAGCAAATTCATAAATTGAGGTGAAATCAGAACGAAGAGCAATCGAAGTCATAATTGCAGTAGCGATAGAAGAAACCGAGAAATTTAGGAGACTGTAGCAAACGAAAAGCAATCGAAGCCAAAATGTCTGAATCAAGAACGCAGTAACTGAAAACCTAATTTCGCATTGCTTCTTTAATCCTAAAGAACTAAGCCCTAGATTTCTTGAAAGAAGGTCGGTGGTTCTTACCTTTTCTTCTTCTTCTTTTCTTTTTTTGCGCCCTTTTTTCTACGAGGAACGGGGCTCCGAGTTAAAAGATTGTTTAGATGACAATGACGATGACGATGACGAAATGGCAGCGAAGGGAGCGATCAGCGCGTTTTGTCCTGTAGCATCGAAGTCGTTGGGTGGCAATTTCTGGCGGTACAAATAATCGCGTGGGAATTTTCTGCGGCATCACGCAGAACCGTTTGATCGCCAGCGATTTCAGATAATCGCCCTTGACTCATTTCTTCGTGTAATAGATTCTGTGTGAAAAGAAAAGAAAATTAACAACGCGTTGCCAGCTGGAGGCAGCCGGCACTTCCACATGTACTCAGAATTTTGGCGTGGCAACTTTTTGATCAAATATTTTTATCAAATTTAATTTTAAAAACACACATCTCTCAAATTTATTTCTAAAAATTAATCTCTAACAGATCAGCTCGGCGTCACGTGTGCACTGTTTCGTTTCATTCAGCCACACTAACAGGCCAGCTCGGCGCCACGTGTGCACTGTATCGTTTCGTCTAGCTAACGTGGCAGGTTCTGAGCATGGTAGGCTACCATTTTTAGTTTTAACCTCCGGGATTTGCCACTCCAGATCAAAAGTGAATCGACTTTATTCTTTAGCCGGGGTTGTCAACCCTGGATTAAGCATTGGAAGCTAATTTGAGCTTCACGCTTTGTACGGAGTTGCAAACCCGGACTAAGAATTGGAGCTAAAATTTTAGCTCCGAACTTTGTCCGAGTTGCCAGGCTAGGACCTAGAATAAGCACTTTTAAATGTAAAGCTTAAAATTTCTATATACATGTTCAACAAAAAATAACAAATGATGTTTGAAAGTCACATCACAACTATATAACTTCTAGTATCACAAATTTCACCAAATTAACTCAATAATACATATCACAAGTCCATAATATAACAATAGTACAAACTCATTCCTTAAATATCACTAAAATCTCCAAATGACACCATAAATCATATTAAAGATATAAAATTCATATCAAAACACCAAACAGCTCACCAATACACATCACACCTCCATGTTATCCTAATATCCAACAATATTAGTCGTATCACAATATCATTGTGTCGAGTGTCATATATCAATGATACAAATCATATAAAATCAATAATGTAACAAGTTAATCTCAATACAGAGAGCTAATGCACGTGAAACTCAACCACGCCCTCGTCCTTGCCCTCGCTCACGTGCAGGGGTAGTCTGAAAATCTGATTGTGTATGTTATTGGGATGGTCCAGCCTCATCATCATCTCCTTAAAGCCATGGGTATCTCCTAACAGATAGTTGAGATGGTCTAGGCTCATCATGTCTAACTTCCTCATCATCATCTCGACGTCATGTACGCTGTCTAGCAACATGCTGAGAAGGTTTTGACTCGTCACGTACTGCTTCGCGTTCCATATTTGGCGAGTGTCGCGCGTCGTGTATAACCTTTCAGGTGGTTTGACACATCTGATTGACGTACAAATCAGTTCCTCCCTACCAGCTTCCTATTGAAAGTAGACATCCTTTACAATATCAAGACCTTCGAGTGTCCTTAATCAAAGCCTTATCCACCATATTACCAGCTACATAGATTAATCCATCAATCTGTATCATAAATTTTAATAAAATCATATCAACATATCACCAATTTAACTTTTTATGAGAAATATGTTAAAATATTACTAACTCCCGCTCATGTATGCTACTAGGCGTGTAAGTGACCGGCAGATTGACACACTGAATAATCCAGTAACGAGTGATCACCTAATACCAGCTCATATAGTTTGCGAAAAGTATGATGGGATGTCTCTGACTCTGAAGTTAATTAGCCTGATTATCCCATTAGCTTCTATATCCATTGTACTCCTACCTCCTATTACATCGACGCTTGTTAGAGTGGTCTATATGAGCCAATTGGTCTATGGCATTAGGGATATGCTAGTAAACCTGAACTGATGAAGGACTCGATTTGGAACATGCATCTCCACAATCTCAAAACAGATAATTGGTATCCCGACCTGCCATATCTAAGATCCATCTTTACAAATTAGGGGTAAACTCTCTAGGATCACGTCTGTGTATGACTTCCGAATAACTCCAAAATGGTCTAGCACATCGAGCTCATTCCTGTAAAACTGTACGTCTCTTTGTGGAGTCATATCCCAAGTCCTTTCAGACATTCACTGTATCACACAATACAATTAAAAGAAAAGAATATATCCAAATAGATACATCTACTTAAAATGAATACACTAAATTCTACATGTATCCAAGTGGTAACTGACCACCCAGCTATATGGTCTGTCTAAGAGTGGGTCGATCAAGAGATAGTCTCTCCCAAGACCATAATTGATAAAACAACGTGAGCGCATGTTAAATCAGTTTCATTTTTGTAATTAATAGTATATAAGCATAGACAAATGAATACACTTTACCT
The DNA here is from genome assembly GCA_038442645.1 of Agave tequilana. Lineage (NCBI taxonomy): Eukaryota > Viridiplantae > Streptophyta > Magnoliopsida > Asparagales > Asparagaceae > Agave > Agave tequilana. The sequence continues at coordinate 100,572 of JAVJIF010008315.1, read as the reverse complement.
GTAAAAGTAAATGAGGACCACGGAAGATGTTTGCATCATAGAAACTTTATATAACTTCTTGTACAAATATGCTAGGATAGCACTACCTAAGACATGGCACCACATGCGTCAAAGTCCTCCAAGAGAGATAACAATATGAGATGTACCTTATTTGTAGAATAATCAGGAAACAAAGTAGTGCTGATCATGTGAAGGGTATAACCACGTGCATGCTGCTTGGCCTGCACATCTTTCAACGGAGCCATGCTGAACTGTTGAGGTGCCACTTTAGCTTCAATGCTCCACCCCTCGTAGTTGTCGGGGGAGGCTCTCTACCCAACAATTTTTCACACTCTTGGGCCCAATCTTTATCATTTGTCCTTGCAACAAGTGGACCATTTATGGATAGCCAAGAAGCAACGCCATATCCTGCAATGTAACAGTCATCTCCCTCACTCTAAGATGAAATGTGGATATCTCGGGCCTCCATGTATGCCACGCCCCACTTCCAAAAATACGGTAAAGCAGAGACGCGATGAGAGTCGGCGACGCTTATACGCAAGGAAAATACCTCACGTATATGCGCTAAGCCTTAAGTAACCCGAATAAGGTATAAAAATCTACTATAATAAATCATGATCACTGTAATACTACATATAAATGTCCACACTGTTGGAACTTATTTTGATGATAACATTTGTGATGCAGTTGCGTTGGAGCTCTATCTCAATAGCTTATGATGAGTTCTATAAGCTGAAGACTACTCAAGGATATTTGGCTATTTTGTGTATTTGATATAGAATGTTAAAAGCCTTGGAACAACACACTTTAGTCTATTAGTCGACTTATATCAAGTATAGTCAACTTATATAACCCATAGTCGACTTGACCCTTTATGTAGTCGACTAACTTCTGTCCTGAAAAGATATCAACTTTATGTTTCTTGTCAGTTAACATTATTAGTCGACTTATCAATCTTTCTAGTCGACTAATATATTCTGCTGGTCGACTAATTCCAGTTTTCAGAAACTTAAATATCTGTATCATATTCTTGTAGTCGACTTACTCCTTTGATTAGTCGACTAACACAGTCAAATATACCTATACTAGTCGACTAACCCCCAACCCTAGTCGACTTATAGTAGTTTGTAACTGTTATTCAGTTATTGAATTCTAATATTTTATCCAATGTTTTAATATTCAAATTTGTCCTGCTAACTACCCTAACTGACCATAGATTTCACCTATAAATAGGGATATTGTCATAGACTAAATCACCAATTCACATAATAGTTTTTCTGCCCAAAAACTCTGTTCAAAAGTCTGTTTTTAAGAAAACTATTTTCACTTTCTATTCTTCACTCAAATTCTAATCCTCTAGTGAAGAATCCTGAGAGTCCACCTATAAGAGTTCTTGTTCACGATCACATACAGATTCAAGGCTTATAGGATTGTTTGTAATCACTCAAAGAGAAAAATTGTACAAGAGCGTCTTCGGGTTGAAGAGAAGTTGTACAAGGTGTTGTTTTCTTGTGTAAAAAAAGTTGTATACATTTGGCAAAGGGGATTTGTCAAGTGGTGTACAAGGTGTTGGTTTTGGTGAACAAAATAAGGATAAGAAAAATCTCAAACGGATTGCTTAGGGAGTGGATGTAGGTCAAAATGACCGAATTAGGATAAAATCCTTTTGTGTTTGCGTTTGCATTTTCTGAGATTTATTTCCTTTCTGCAAGTTATTTTATTTAACGCTAATTATCTTTGTTTTAGTATTGTGTTGACATTATTTTTAGATCCTACACGCACATGATGATGAATAAAGAATGAAATAACAATGAGTCTGATATATACGGAATCAAGGAAACTATAGAAACCATAGGAATAAAAGAGAACAATAATACCGAAGATTAATAAGAGAGAAACTCTAGCTCCCGCAACATGTTCAATCTCGACGAACACCTGATCAATGAAATAAAACATCCAATTTAGACGTGCAAATTCAGGGTCGTCAGAAAGCGACCCAATGGATGTGTAAAAAAAGGAGAAAAGGTACTCGTGCATATAAACAGCGTGTATACAATAATAACATGACTAGAACTGTAATTAGAAGATAACTGAATAACTAAAATCATGAACAAGACTGTGAACAAAATATGTCTCATATCATAGCAAAAGAAAACAACTGATGTCAAGATGTGTAACCTAACATATATCACTAGTCTGGTTGGTTATTATTAACCTAACTAATGTAGTACTTAGCTTTGTCCCATACCACAGCCGTTTTTCCACGTATCAAACAAGATTATCCTTGTTGTAACTGCCTGCTAATGTAGTGCATGTGTTTTAAAGGACTAGTTATGGTATACCAAGTTTATATTCCACCATATGGAACCAAGATAGTATTGCCTACCTAATTATTCATTTATTCAATTCTCAGTTATTAGGGTTATACCCGGACTACGGTGTTATGCCAATTATTCTTTTGTGTAGGGCTGTGGTCTTCAGTTATTAAGGTCTTGCGGTTCGTTATGATTCAGTGCATAAATGTTAGACCGTAGTATCGGGCATGCACAATACCCTTTCAAAACACATGCACTATATTGGCAGGCAGTTACAACACTGATAATCTTATTTGATATGTGAGAAAATGGTTGTGATATGGGACACAACTAAGTACTATATTAGTTAGGTTAATAATAACCAACCGGACTAGTGCATATACTAGGTTACACCTCTTTGACATCAGTTGTTTCCTTTTACTGTAATATAAGTTATATTTCGTTCATAACTTTATTCATGATATTGTTTATTCTGTTACCTTCTATCTACAATTTTAGATATGTTATTATCGTATACACATTAATTATATACACGAGCACCTTTTCCTCTTTTATATACTCATTGGGTCACTTTCTGACGATCCTAAATTTGCATGTCCAGATTGGATATTTTATTTCATTGATCAGGTGTTCGTTGAGATCGTACGCTTCGCGAGGAGCCAAGAGTTACCCTCACTTCGATTATCGGTATTCATGTTTTCTTTTATTCTATTGATTCCTTATTCTCTATGCACCAGTATTATCATCCTATTCCATTTTTATGTTCATTGTTACATGTGTGGACATTTTTATGTGCATTACAATGATTGTGATTTATTATAGTTTATTTTTACAACTTGTTCGGGTTACCTAAGGCTTAGCGTGCATACGTGGGGCATTTTTCTTACGTCTATGCATCGCTGACTCTCATCGCGTCTCCGCTCCACCATTTTTTGGGAAGCGGGGCGTGATAGGGCTTTCTTGGTATCAGAACCTAGGTTTTCGGCTTGCGATGTTGACTTTTACTTTTTCTTTCGCAAGAAGAACTTAGTTCTTACATGTAACCTGAAATAAGTTATATTTTCACTGCAATGCATATAATATTCACGCTAAGATAATCGGTCCACTTGAAAATTGGTCGTCCTCCTTTTGAAATTCCATCTCTTCAGTCTTTTGATATCCCTGATTTTTACTCTTCTTCTAAAGTGATCTGGATTTCAATCTTGATTTCTATCATTTTACTCAACTTTATTTTCCTATTTTTTCTCTTGAGTTTGATCACTCCATATTGAAGCTGGTAGCAGAAGTCAAAGTAGCACCGCGAAACGTGGTGTATCCATGATGCGCAGAGTAGCGTGGAGGCTTGATGTCTTTTCCCTTGATTTTAATTCTTTTTACTATTCTCTACCTTATTGAAATTTCGGGGATGAAATTTTTATAAGGTGGGTAGAATGTAATGTCCCTAATTAGTGATACTGTATTTTTATTTTTTTAAGTATTTATTTTATTTTATTGTTTATTTTATTATTATTTATTAACTTGATTTATGACTTATTGTATTATTAAATATACAAATTATTTTGGAGTATTAAACGATAATTTGGCTTTATATATTTACCATTATTACTTGTTAGCATTTTACCTACTAACTAATATTTTTTCTATTATTATTATTTATTATTATTAATGTCATTATTATTAATATTGTTATTATGGTCATTATTAATTATTATAACTGTTAATATTATTTTATTTATTTATTTTAATATTAGTATTAATATTAATGTTAGTGATAGTTGTTAATTACCATTATTATTGTTATTGTTACTATTAATTATCATTATTAATATTATTAATTTTATTATTAAGTATTATTGTTATTATTAGTGTTGCATTGTATTATTATTATGTTTCTTCTTACCTATACCCATTACCCATTAGCCTATTCCTAAACCTATGATCCTATAACCCTTTTGCCCATGATCTGAATCGAGTAATCAAGACCTGTCCGACCAAGAAGTAGATGGAGTTTTTTTACCAGTTAATACAATGCATTAATTTTTAATAAACAAATAAATTATGATTGTGAATTAATTATCTGATAAAGATAAATAATAAATTGAATAGGGATACATGTGATTAATTGATATTGATTGATATTGTTTGTAAACTGAAATCATGGTTAATCAGTATCATGTATAGTGTGCAATTGATAACATTGATTGTTTGAGTAATTATAAGTTCTTGATAAAATTATTGGTACATGTGTGAAAAACTGTTATTATATATATATATATATATATATATATATATATATATATATATATATATTATTGGAGTAAGGGACTCGTATTGCACTGGCGAATGGGAGAAGGCAGGGTATTATTTATATATTATACTATTGGAGGGACCCGCACTGCACGGGCGGATGGAGGAAGACTGAATATTATTTATATATTACACTATTGAAGGAAGGGACCGGATATAGAACCGACGGAGTGCAAAGACAGTGCTATTATTGTATTGAAATTAATACTTTGTGTGTTAGTTATTAAGATAGTGAATGCTAAAGAATTATTGTATGTAAATGAACTTGTATGTGTGACATGTATACATGTGATATACAGTGTGTACACTTTACGTGTGTTGGATCTGTTACCTGTGTACGATATTGTAGATATTGAAAATTCATGATATGACATCATAATAAGAATTCACTGAATTGTAATGGAAATATCGACATCTGTTACTTATACACACATCAATATTAATTGATTGACAATTTGAAAAAAAATTGGACAATCTAGTTGAGACATTTATTCACCAACAATTTAGATGAATGATCACATCTTTTCTTGTATCATGTACACCACACACTGCTAATACCATGTTTCATTTAAAATTTTGATTAACTTCACTCACTGAGCTGTAAGCTCACCCCCTCAGCTTTAATGCCTTTCAAGAATATACTTTGCAAGAACCGATTGAAAGCAAGAACGTCACACTGGATGAAGAGTGCCACTCATGTGGGTCTACAAAGCTGCTTGATTGTTTTGAATGAATGAATGTATGTATTCATAGGTATATCTCATATTCAGTTGTTAAGATGTAGAATCAATAGTTGAGTTTGTATATGTGTAGTCAAAGATAGATAGATATATATACATATATGAAGTTTTGGTTTTAATTTAATTAGAACTTGAGATAGCTACATAGAATAAATACTGAGATGTGTACTCATGTACATACTTATTTGATTGATGTTGAGTTGAAAATTTATGATGAAATTGAAAATTTATAAGTAGGTGATGTCAAGCTGAAATGTGATTAAGTAGGCGATGTCAAATTGAAATTATTGTTGTTGTTAGTGTTATTTGGATCGAGTCTAAATTAATTTTGATCTACATAAGTCTAATTGAATTTATACACTCGTCTCTATAAGCCTATATTGTTGGACCCAATAAAAAATTGATCAAGCCTAATAGTTTGGGTCTAGACACGTTTCATTTACACTTAATCATGAGTGCATTTAAATTAAGATGTGAGACTCATCTATACGTGTGGAACTCATGTTATCAATCAAGGGTCTACATCTATGATGAGTTGAATTAGAATTTCTTGATGCTATATATATCATGGGTAGGATTTTCTCTCTACCACCAATCATCATGACCTAAACTCTCTCTTGGAAGCCTCTTATCCCCTCTCAGGATCAAGAAGAGAACTTGGTGGCTGGAGAGAAGAATCCACTCCCTTAACTCCGGCCTCGAGATTGTGCAACCTTTGGATCCAATTCGTGAAGAAATCAGGTATGCCTAAACCCTCATTCTCTTTGATCTTGATAAAGAGACTATTGCATGTATGAGATCTTATTTGAAATAATTATTAGATCCAACAGTTGTATCAGGGCAGGCTCCTAATTATAAAGGAGACACTGCCAAAATTTTTTAAAAATTTGGAGTTGATTAAAAAGATTATGAAATGGATTAATTTAATTTGGTGATTAAAATTTAGAACCGTTACACTCTGGCACCCCCATCTTTCATTACGTAAGTGTTTGTATGCTATTATTACTCCAAACATATTTTATATTAGACTAATTGGATCAAATTAGAATACTTGAGATTTTCAGTACTTGATATGCATAACATTGTCAATATTAGTTGTTAATATTTTATAACTTACATGTTTTTGAACACTAATGGAGGCAGGTCCCGCCAATCCTGATGTTTTCTATTTGCAACACAACACAAGCATCAATGAGCTCACATTGAACAAGGTATGTTTTAAATCTTATTTACTAATATTACAATTGTGCAAGTGATATTTGAGTTTATGATGTTTGTGTTTACAATTGCAGGATCTTCATAAGATTCAATGTGTAAATCATTCTTGAGCTTATGATTGTAGATTATTTTAGAGCTTATGATAGATGGATTTGAAAAAAACCCCGTGTCATATATTATGTTAGTCAGACTAGATTTTTCTTTCAATCTAAGTTAAAGTGGGATCAACTTGACTGGCCTTTACTCACAGCTTTAGGAGAGAGATAAAGACCTGAGACATCGACGTTTCATCTCAAAGGAGGAGAGATGACTATTACACTTTAGGATGTAGCGTAGCTTTTGGGGATTCGCATAGATGGCCCAGCTATTACAGGAACAAATGATTGAGATTAGGTGTTTGCAATGGCGAACGCAAGAAATTATTTCAGTGCACGCGAAATTACATAAAGACTAAAGTAAAAGACAAAAAACATCAGTATGGGCGTAATAAAATAATGTAAAATAAAAAAAATAAGACATAGCCTAAGACTTGAAAGTATCACCTCTAATAACTCATTATAAAACTTTACCACTTGAGCTAGACATCAAATGTGATTATATTTACAAGCATTATGATTTTAAACAAAATGAATATTATGTAAAAATATTAAATTACAATACATGTTTTGTAAGTTTTTTATAGAATGAAGTGTGGGCGTCCGCCCACACTGGGCTCTATGTTGATGGCGTTTGATTATCAGAGATTGTTGGTTAGAGAGTACCCCTATAAAGGTCTATCAGGATGGAGCAGTGAAATTACAGTGACTTCATGGTCATTTTACTGAGGTTAAGGGTGAGATCCTAGAGTATTTTATCGATGCTCAAGTTCGATAGTGCATACATGGTTTTATCTTGCACGTGTTTGGCACATATTTATTTTCAGATGTTACTACAAATATGGTGTATCTCAGGCGATTACCACTCACTTTGATGTATGTGGTCAGATGTCCAGGGGTAATGTAGTTCTGACATTCTTATATAGAGAGTTGTATAAGCTCTCCACGATGGAGACAACACAACTCTATATTTGTCAGTCACTTTTGCAGGTAAACATTATGCAACTGTATGTGTTTATTATTATAACGTGAGTATATAACTTTTTGATTCATAATGTTATCATATGATTAGTGTGGTCTTCGATGAGATTGGCTATAGGTTGACCTACCCTCAGAGAAACCCTGACGCTGATGGTTAACATCCACTTCGATGCATATAAATACTCATATAGTTAATGCAAATAAATGTATAGACCTCTATTTATCTCTTTTTATGTTAACGTTGTGTTGTGCTATACGTGAAATATCAGAGGACTTTGAATAATACTCCATAAAGGGACTTGTAGTTTTAACGGAATGAGATGGATGTGATAGACCCACTTGCATTCACTTTGGAGCCATACACAGGCACGATCCTGAAGGGTTTACCTACCATTTGCACGGAAAAATCTCAGATATGACGAGCCAAGACTTCAATTATCTGTTTTGAGATGTAGAGATGCATGTTTCAGACTAAGTCCTTCAACAGTTTAGGCTCCTTCAGCATATCCCAGATTCAATCGATCTGCCCTAAACTGATTGCATTCACAAGTGTCGGTGTGATTGGAGACAAAATCATAACTCATATATAGACCAATGAAATGGTCAAGCTAATCGAGTTCAGAGCCAAAGACGCCCTTCACAGTTTTCTTACAGTATGAGTGTTGGTATTAGGGATTACTCGTAGTTCGTTTGTTCTACATGTTGATCCCACAGCCAATTACAGCTCTAATGGTCCATATGAGCGAGAATTGGTAATAACTTAACATAATTCACATTAATATTTTGAAAACAATAATAATTATAAATCTTTTCTTTTAGGTCGATGGATTATTTCATGTGGAGAGCATGGTGTATCCGGCATTGGCCGATGATAGTCGTAGGACTTTGATATTGTACGAAATGACTAGATTCATTAGGGATCTTTTGGGAGGATACCAATTTGCATGCCCTTAGATGCCCCGCACCCCTCTATAGTTTATGCATGATGTCAGCGTCAGCCACCGAATACAGAGCATGCAGATGTAGAGGGCGACTCGGGACCTTCTTAGGTAGCTATTGGACGGCGTACACGATTGCGAGACATTGATGATGAGCCTGGACCATCACTGTAACGGTCCCAGTTAAAAATTTTTATCTAATCGCAATCATCTCAGATAATCCAAGCGTAGGACCCATAAGAATACAACACTTCCAATACTGACATCAGAATGTTCTCCTATATACATCAACTCCACTAAGATAGCATGAAGATCTAAACGTGATTTACCATAGCCATCACATATGGTCCGACAACCCATCATAAAACGTAGTCTAATTATTACCGTACCAAAGTATATAACAAGTTAGAGTCTAACATCAGGCACTTTAAAGTTTATAAGTTAATGACAATATCCAACTAAGAGTACGCCTAGTTATATACAGCCATATACATATCAAAAACAAACTTTAATGTAATGACTCCGATGGCGCTTGTCCCGCACATTGCCTTTAAGCGGGTCCTTTGCCCTTGTCCAAACCTGGAGGTGGAATTAGAAATAGAGTGAGCTTGAAGGCTCAGTGAGTAAAACAATACTTAAACAGGTCTATTAAGTAGGTCTACATGGGCTAAATTATCCGGTTGACAAGTGTGTCTTTATACCATTTTTATAAATTTTTGTTATTAGCCGAGAACCCAACCAGAATACAGTAACAAGGTTTATTAGTCGACTTATATCCTCTTATAGTCGACTAATAATACTTATAAGTCGACTAAACTTTTAACTATAGTCGACTGAATTCATTCCAAAAGTATCTGCTTTTCTGTTGGCTGTCAGGAACCTATGTAGTCGACTACCCTTCCTGGTGTAGTCGACTACACTATGCAATAGTCGACTTGCAGGTCCCCTATAGTCGACTAGGTGCAGGTCAGAAGGTTATGTTGCTCTCTATATGACACCTATAGTCGACTACCCTCTCTGGTGTAGTCGACTACACAATGTATTAGTCGACTTATAAGTCAACTGTAGTCGACTAACTATGTCCAAAATAAGTCGTTAACTCTCTATTTGCTCTCTGTATCAGGGGATAGTCGACTACAATCTATCTGTAGTCGACTAACACTTTTTCCAACAGCTTATCTGCCCAAATATCACACTTATAGTCGACTTATACCAGGGACTTAGTCGACTAATACTACCTAATTTTGCCTGTATAAGGAATTGTTCCAGATTCAATATTTAGGATTTTATGTATGTTTATATCATGGGATTTCTGTCTTAGCCACATCAACATACTTATTAAACACACGCTGGACTCCCTCTTCGGTCTCCTCCGGTTCAACCAGGTCCCTTCCTCCTATAAATCATTTCACACAATAATTTCCCCCTTCAACCACCTCTGGTTCAACCCGGTCCCTTCCTCCCATGCATTATCGTATAATACCCCCTTCTACACCTCCGGTTCAACCCGGTCCCTTCCTCCCAAGTACAAAAATCATATCATCATATAATATCAATATGCAAAGACATATAAAGTAACAACAACATGCGAGCTTCACAGTCTTTACTTTAACATATAACAATATCATGAGATTCATTAACATGAATGGTTAGCTACTTGTGAAACTATAAATACGTGAGTCTTTATGAGGTAACTAACATTTCTCAATATCACAAAATATGCATGACCCAAAAATATATATACGTAGTATCAAGTGCCATGTTTATCTCTAGAGCTCTTTCTCTAGAAATGTATAGTAGACTATCATATTACTCACCCATGAACTTAACTCTTACGAGATTGCCATAAGACTATGTCTACACAAAAATTCTATAATTTATACTCATGAAGTTATCCTTCACTTTTATGTCTATTTATCTCTTACGTTTCTTCATTTTCAACTTTATTCTACTTATCATGTCATTAGGATCCATATGTTCTACTCACCCTTCGAAGTGGTAAGTTCTTCTTCAAGCTTGCTTTCCCACTACAACGGAGTCTACAAGTCATAACAACGCCAATATTAGTTCATAGCTAAAGAAACTAATACAAGAGGGTAGAGTTTTAGAAGTGTTTTTCTTACCATTCAACCAACGACACTCCCCCCTAACTTCTTGTTCTAGATCAACCTTTGGCTCGTTCTATCGGATTCTTGGAGGAGTTAGAGCGTGAAAATGGGGCCTTTTTCTTGTGTGTGGAATGAAGGGAAGTTTGTGGGGAAATGAGAGGGAGAAGGTGTGTTTTTGTGAAGAAGAGGTGGGGAAATAGAGGCTGTTTTTGGCTGCTAATGCTGCTGGTTTTATTGCTGTGCTGCTGTTTATATTGTTGCTGCTACTGCTTATATTGCTGCTGCTGCTGCTTATATTGCTGCTGCTGCTGCTTATATTGCTGCTGCTGCTGCTTTGGCTGCAGCAAAAGGAAAGGAGAGAGGGAGGTTTGGGGAGTTTAGATGAAGAGGGAGAGAGAGTTTTTCAAATGAGATAATTCTCTTCATCCCCTCCTATTTATAGCCTATTTCCTTCCACAAAAATGTGCCAAGTGTCCCTCTCTAACCCATCACTCTACCCTATACCTTACCCTATAACAAGCTCCATGCCTCCCCCCTCTCCATGAGGTACATGTACCCCAAGTATGGTGAGAGAGATGGTGGCAAAGTCAACAACATGTGGTGTATACATTCCTATACCTACATACATGGGTATATACATACTTATATATTCATTCTTATACATACCTACACATGTACATACACACTAATAGACATGGTAACAAGTAAGGTATCTAGCATGAATACTATTTCCCATCACCCCTTAAGGTATCAATATTTAGGAAAAAGGATGCTTAATTAAGGCAAGTGTTACATTCTACCCTCCTTATGGAAGTTTCGTCCTCGAAACTTAACGTACCTTGGAACAAATGTGGATAGGCCTTCCGTATCTCCTCTTCCAGTTCCCAAGTAGCTTCTTCTATGTTTTGATTTCTCCATAAGATCTTGACCAAGGAAATATTTTGCTTCTAAATTGCTTCTCCTTGCGATCAAGAATTTGCACTGGTTCTTCCGTGTAAGACATGTCTTCTAGTATTTGCAGAGGTTCATAGGAGATTACGTGATCAGGATCAGGCACATACTTCCTCAGTGTTTTCCATTATGTTTGCAAAGGGGAAAACTTACAAAAAAAAGGTTTGAGGAGCTAAATTACAAGTATTCTTAAAAAGATTACAAGTAGGTCTCCTCAGAGATTCTGGAGAAGTGTGCCGATAGGAGTCTGGTCAGCGCACGGCCACTTTGTCCCTTTGACGATGCGAGCGATGAGATTCCCTTCTCGCCTGGTTCCGGGAATCAGAGAACAGAAGGTTGGTAGAACCCTCTTGCTGCTTCTCAAAAATCGCCTTCAATAAGAAATTCCTTCTCGCCTGGTTCCGGAGATTCCTTGAGAAGGACGATGTTAGGGTATCAACACCCTGGTTAGAGAAAGCAATTCTCTAAAAGGTCTCTGAATTCGAGAGCGCACGGTGCGTCGTGAAGAAGCCTCTGCTTGTGGAGTCCTCTTTTCTCTCCGATTGATTGATCTCTCTTGCGCCTGTGCGTGGTCTCTACTTCTGGAGCTCTCCTCTCCTTGTGCCCCTGGTGGGCTATTTATAGGGAGAGCAAGGGTATAATCGTCCCTTGAAGATATAGAATAGATTGAATCAAATCTGTTTAAATCTGGAAAGTAGCCTTGCTGCGAGGCTAAGATAGCTTCTGCGGAGTCAGAATTGGCAGGTCGGTTGATCTTCTTGATCTGTTTTGATCCTTTCTATATCGTTGGAGGATTTCCTCCTGATCTTCTTACTCGTTTTAGAAGAGTCAAGAGATTGTGGCAATCAACTGCCAAATTTGATCTCTGATTTGCTCTTAATTGGATTTGATCTGATTGGATCTGATCTCATCCGGAGATTTGATTGGTCAAAGGTTGACCATAGCAGATCAATAGTGGCGCTGCCCGCATTGAGCTCGTAGCGGAGCTAGAGACGGTTTCTGGTGAAGTCCGAAAGAAACCCTTTGGCGGAGTTGGAAGTCCTCTGTGGCGAAGTTTGCAAGTCAGCTTCTTGGCGAGGCTTTGAATGGCTTCAAGGCGAAGTCGAGTGATATTAGCCTCTCAAACGAGGCTATCCCTTTGGGCTCATGTGATGCTAAGTGCTAGCACCTTTAGACCTGCTGAGGTCTGTTTAGAAACAATCTGGGTTCACCGTCTGCTTGCTGGATCAGTGGAATCCAAGTCGCTTCCTTGTCCCTCGGAGATGGGTGAAAACTGATCTTCAGCTCGTCTGTCACTTGTCTTTTGTAAATGTCAACAAGTTTAGAGATTGTTCGGACCAACAAGAATCTTGTCTTTTTTAAGTGTCAACAAGACCCCCTTCAAAGTTTTCAGAAGTCTGCAATGGCTCAGACTTTGAAATACTTTGAACTGCTTTGATAGGTGGTGAATGAACGTCGCCATGATGGTTGAGTTCAGCTTCGCTTTAAATCCTGCTTTGGGATGTAGATTCGCCGAGGAATTATGTAGACTCGCGTCTGGGTAGCTTCGCAGCTAGTAGCCCCGCATCTGGGCTTCTGAAGATATGTTCGCTTGGGAGGGCATGTCGCTTTCCCGAGATCAACTGCCGTGGGCTGGTTACGAGGAGGATTACTCCTTTCTTCGTGCTGATCGAGGGAGATATTCTCCGATTTGCACGTTTCCAAGGGAGGATATTCCCTTTCTTCAAGGCGCAATAAGTACCTTTATGAGGGAGACGTTTCTCCCTTTGCACGGTTCCGAGGAAAACCGTCCCTATTCTCAAGGCGCAGTAAATGCCTTAAATGCGCTCGTGCTTCCACGCTTGAGGCGGCAGCGCTCAGGCCATGGGGCCTATAAATAGGACACTTGAAGTCCTCTGAAGAGAAGTGCTTTGCCTCCCTTCTCTTCTCTTGGTTTAAAAGAGATACTCAGATCTCTGAATTAGTGGGAATGCCCACTCTGGTCATTATCCGGCCAAGGACCGGTAAGTCTTGATCATTCAACGACTTCACCGATTTTAGGGAATTCATCTCCCTCAATTCAGCTTTAGCAGCTGCTCAGGGATTAACTTCCCTTGTTCTTCATCTTGCAATTGACTGATCTGTAGAGAAGGATTTTGGCATAGCTTCCCAGAAAGATCACTGCATGTTAAGTCCGCTGTCCAGGCAGAACTCGGGACTTGGTCTCTTCAATAGTTGAGCCAGTCTTGCCATATAGGTGGAGCTAAGACTATCCCACGGGGTCAGTCTGGCTAGCCATATAGGCGAGGCTTGGACTTGGCGTTTGCTGAGCTAGCCCATCGGTTGCTGTGCAGGCGAGGCTTATCCTCTGCTTTGACTGAAGTTGGATTGCTTTGACCCAAAAGATTCTGATTTGCAGTTTTTTCTGTGCTTAACTGCTAATCTGTTCTGATTTGCCTTGCAGTGAGCTATGCTCGCCGATCTTGTATCTTGATGAAAGAGACCGAAAATTGCCTTATGCTTCCCCGGTTGAAGCTTTACTTTTAAGCAGGAGGAACAACTTGGGGCGACGGATGCGTGTCCCAGAGGCTGTTGGCAGCCTTTTATCCGAGATGATTCGTTCTGAGGTGAGGCTGGTAGCCGCTCTGTCGGAGATGATCCGCTTCAAGATAGTGGGCGTCGCCTGTGGGGTCGCCGGCATCATTGCCAACTTTCAACTTTGGTAGCCTCTAAGGGCGATCCACTTCGGGAAAGCGGGCCTCACACCCGTTAGATCACTGGTATCACTGCCGATTCCCATTATACGTGATCTATCGTATTGGCGGCGATAGGTTTCTATTGCCAGGCTTCAACAAAAATGGCCTGGCAAGATCTGCCATTTTTGTGGAGAATAATGACGTGTCCTTGCGGCACCACTGATTACGGCCTTGTGCAGGAGGAAGGCCTCCTTTGTCCAGTCGGTTTGACTCAGAAACGGATAAAACCACTTGTATGCCTTTTGCGCGGATGACCTTGTTAAGCAACTGGGTGTGTTGTATGAAACACAACTTCGATGTAATATCAATGTACCCTTCCTTTTAAATCAATGAAAGTTCATCTTCTAATCATCTGATCTTTGCTTGCTTTCTTTGAGGGTTTGGCCATAGCGGGGCTAAACTGTAGGCGGAGTTAAGGACATAGTCCTTTCTTTGAGTGATCTTCGCGAGACTGGCATCTTGGCGCCCTTTCAGAGGGCTAAGGTAAGCCTTTCGGCTAAGTCCTTGAAGGATTGTGCGAAATCCGCACTTTAAGCCAGGGCGAAGTTAACCCTTAGCGGAATCGAAGCAGCGCTTCTCGGGAAGGCGCTTTGGGCGGCGTTTCGAATTAATTCGAAACGGCGGCATACGCCATTTTCGAGGCCTCGTTTCAGGCGCTGATTGGCCTATAAAAGCCCGATCGGGCTGAGCAGGAAAAGATCTCCTTTTTTCAGAGAGATTTCTTGACTTTCCCTCTTCCTCTTCCTTCTTTGTTCAGAGAACCTTGAGAACTCTTGCAACTCATTAATGGCGCCCAAAAGACGAGCGGGAAAAGAAGTGGCGACTTCTGCAGCGGAGGGTCCTCCTCCTCCGGTCATCGAGCGACCAGTCATCGGTAAGGAATTTTCCTATCTGATTAGAGACCGTGGTCTCTCTCCTTTGGAGCCAACATTTGGCTATTAGGATGATCGAATATGATCTGTCCTCATTAGGGAACTCGTTTCCCTGAACTTCCCTATTCTCCTTACACAAGGGAATTAAGAACCGAACAGTTCTTCCTTAGACTTTCGTACGAAGCCATTACTCGGGCAGTCTCCATCCTGTTGAGGAACAGGATATAGGTCTGTTCCTTCAGTCATGGCTACGAAGGGTGTCTTTTGACCATGATGCCCTTTTGGTGACGTCAACCCTTGGGGCTATACCACTTCCTGCTTAAGCGAAGTTGGTACTTTGGACGCAGTTTTATCCGCGAGGTCAAGCTTCATCGAAGCTATCGCCTTGCTGGCCTTGCTTGCTAAGCGAGGCTATGCCTTAGTGAATTTTTATGTCTTCGTATCCACTTGATTGTTGAACTAATCACAGTTCATTTCTGTCTTTGCAGTGCATTACACTCCTGGTGTCCTGAACAGTCTGTTTGGGCTAACCAGTCGAGCAGATGGTAACCTCAGCCTGCAATTCCATGGACAGGCTTCTTTGTTCAGTGAGCGGAGCTCTCTCGTCCGGGATACACTCATCCAAGGCGGTCATCCGCAGACCACGCGGAGTATCTTGACCACGGCCCCTCTTGAGGATGTTGACCGTCGGACTTACAGAAAGCCCGACTTTATGTTCGGGGATGCCGCATCCGATCCCGATCGCCAGTTGCAGGCAGGCGAAGGACAATGGATCTTTCAACTGGATGGCGAGAAGTTTTACCTTCCGTCGACTAAGCGGCACTTTCCTTTATCTTCTTTCGTGAATGTGACTCAGGCTCGAAAGATGGCGTGGGGCGTGAGCCGAAGCGTCGAATCCGTCCATGTTGGGAGATTGACCTTTCAGTCCGGCTATTCGAGGGCGGGCCCTCCCCTCAGCATAATGGGGCTATACCCTGGGAAGGTATTGCGGGAACTTCCAGTGGGAGAGAACCCGGCTGTGGCGCAGACCTTTGGCACTCAATTCTGCGCAGTTGACGGGAACTATCCTGCCACTGACTTCAGGGCTCCCGGTTGGGTTCATCCTCCTAAGACATGGTGGGCGGAGTTGACCAACTATATCCTCGCTCACTTCGAGGAGGACTTGGAGGGGTTGAATCTCTATGAGGCCGTCAGGGCGACCTGCTACGGCATTGAGATGAAGGTGGCGTGCTTCTATGCCATCCTTGAGTTGTACTGCCCGGCTTCGGGGACCTTCTTCACCCCGGTTGGCGAGTTGGACATGGCTTTGCATGAGATGTGGGAAATCTCTGCTCTGCCTTTCGGGCCTCTTCCATACGAAGAGTACTTTCCCTGTGAGGCGGAGTTGGCTATTCTGGAGAAACAGGAGCCTGCTTTGCTCGAGACTTATCGGGAGTTGATGTGCCACTTGCATATTTGTTCCAGCATCCACGGTGGTGGCAAGGGTAGCTCGAAGTGCTTGAAGAGCTTGAAGAGCTGGGGAAGTTACCTGTTCCCAGACATGAAGAATGCTCCTGAAGCAGCTCATCGCGGAGTCGCTGATGGCGATATTGTTGAACGGATGGAGATGTGTCTCCAAAGGGATATCGTCGTAACAGAAGACACTGGTCCCTATGAGAAGGGTGAGACCCTTCGGAGCTTTCACCATCAGGCCCGTCGGCCTATGTCTTGAAAGGCGCTGCTGGCCGGTTTCTTAACCGTCTGGTTAAAGAAGTGTGTTGTGCCTTCTTCCTCGGATGACATCGTCCACCCGAATGTTCTGCTACCCGCCGTTCGCCTGGCCCATGGTCATCGTCTGAGTCTTCTCCCAGCCATGGTATGCTATATTCAAAGAGGCCTTCGCGCACTAACGGAGGCTTTCTGCAGGCCACCGGCGACAAGACGTGGGAAGAGTGCTATCCTTCCTTGCGATGGACCCAATCCTAGGGTGGGTCTACCGTACACCTACTTGATGGCGTGGTTCGCCTTACACTGCCCTACTTTGATTGGAGCTGGGGAAGACCCTCCGCAGGGTGTTCGAACGGCGCTTCTCCGCCGATTTGAAGGTTGCTCTTGGATGAAAGCCTACGTGGCCGAGGCCCGTAAGTTAGTGCGTCGTCATGACCTTATAGCCTGTTCCGCTGTTTTCCTCGTATTCGGGGTGCAGGATACAACGAGGAATTCCGAGATACGGAGTCGGCGCGGTCTCCCATGAGTCGGGGCGTTTTCGAGTGGCTGATCAGCATCCGGCCCTCGCATTTGCTGTACAGGAGTGGGGATACCTGCTACCTGGAATCCTATGTTCCAAGTCGGTTCGCCCGCCAGTTCGGGTACGACCAGCTGTATGTGGGAAACCCCAATTCGGACCTGGCTTTCATGGGGAGTCTTATTGATGGGGCCCGTGCCTGGCGGTTCTTTACTGCGGATGGCACTGGGGCGTGGCTACACACGCCGCTGCAGGATCCCGGCCTCTCGACGACCCTATGCTTTTGCCAGTGGTACGCGGCTTCCAACTCCACACCTCCTGAATTTAACGCCAACAGTTCGGGTGTGAAGTTAATCTCTCAGCGACTGAAGCGGAAAGCCTCTGATAAGAGAGAAGGCAAACGGGTTCGTGTCCCCGGCTTGGAAGAATTCATCGCTGTGGATGACAGCGAGGCTTCTGATGCAGGGAGCCCTCGCTTCGAGATGGGGGCTGGAGCTGATACTCATGCGGCTGGCTCTGGTGTGATGGGGACATCTTCCCCACGACGTGCGGGAGGAGTGGAAGAAGAGGATTCTGACGTCCACTTCAAGAGAAAGCGGGCAGGTAGCTCTCGTAGGAAATCGTTGGCGAAGAAGCCCCGTCGCCAAGCTCCTACGATTGTCGTAGAGGGTTATCCCTCTATAGCGATTCCTCCTGCTGCCCCATTAGCAGCTGAACCGTCGGTTGCTGAACCGACTAGTGGTGAATTCGCTCCAGGTCTGGGTGAGGTTACCCTTATTCATATAATGCTTTTGGTGTGTTCCGAATAACTCATCCTTTGCTTCTTGTTGCAGGAGCCGAGACGGCTGGAGAGCAAGGGGAACATTATGATCCCCTATTCACTTATGGGGCTGAAGCTGGTTGCTGTGCCCTTCCGGAGGAGTCTGAAGGTGATGTGGCCAACATCGGTCCTTCAGGCGTTGGGACTTCTAAAGGAAGTCCTGAGGCATCGAGCTCTATCGGGTGGTCCACAGGATAGTCGGCAAGTGAAAACGAGCCGGCTATTCGTGTTGATTCTGCCAAAAATTTTCCGATGGAGCCTCTGGAGACTGGTGCGGCCGACGAGATGTTCGAGGCAACATCATCCTTTGGTATTGTCGTACCCTCTTGGCTTCTTCTGTATATAGTGTCCCGACTAACCACAGTCTTGTTACAGGTGTTCGGCCTCAAGATGCATCAGCTTCAAGGGATCCGGTAGATCTTCCTGAGGGATCGAAGGGTGACATGAGCACCTCGGCCACGGCGGATGCTGCTGTGTTGGACGCGCTGTATGGCGACCTTCCTTCTTATCAGCCTAAATCAGCTGAAGGACCAGAGGTTGAAGGGACGACAGTTCCGGAGGTATCCTTACTCCCAATCACATCAACAAGTAAGGTGCGGACTGTTTTGCCGAGTGCGGCACTGAGGGTGATTGCAAGCCCTACCTCTCCAACCCTGGTGGTTGAGCCTGCTGCTCAAGAGGTGGTTGCCAGTCCTACCTCCGCGGTGGCTGGCGTGCTGGTTTTGATGAGGACTCCGTCGAGATCGCCTTCGGCTAGTCCTGCTACTGTTAGTGTTCCCGCTGCTTCTTCTGCGACGGCGTCGACCAGGTTGGTAGACTATTCTGAGGTTGCCTCCCTGCCCGAAATGGCTGAGGCCGAGAATGATTACATAGGTGACCTGGTCGATAGCTTTTATAGAAGCTTGGAGCGAACTATCGACCTAGTTTTGAAGGGCTCGCCTGTACCATTCTCAAAGCTGAAGGTGGTCCTCTCCCGTGACATTGAGAGTATTCGGGACTTTGAGGGGTATCATCAGGCTGCTGCTTTAGAACTCCTGGTGGATGACCTTGAGAAGGCTGTAGAGGAGTGGCGCCGTCTCTATCGCTCAGACCCGGCGTCCTTAGCTGACGAGCAGCTCGCTTGTCTTGTTGCCCAAAAGCACGAGGCCCGGCTTGCCGCTCAAGAGGCTGCTAAGGCCGTCTCTTCTGATTTGAAATCCTTGGAAACAAGGCAAGCGGAGGTTGGAAGTGCAATTGACGCCTACACTAGTGCTCTTCTTGGCGCTGAGGATAAGATTGCGAAGGCTGAGGAAATGATTAGGAAAGCAAATCTCCTCTTATCCAAGGCCATACCGGTGCGTCTTGAGAAAACTGCGCAGCTTGAAGAGCTCAGAGTGAGGAGTTTGCGCGGCAGGAGTTGTCACAGAGGGCAACTTTGGCGGAAGTTGAAGCTCGTCTGGCCAGGCGGTGGACTTTGATGAGGCTGAGCTGAGGTCACAGGCGCTTGCCCAGGCTGCTGATGACAGGAAGACGAGGCTAAACGCCCTCGGAGAGCGGCTCAGATCGTACAGTGTACGCTTGTAGGTCATTGTATACATGCCTTCATGTGTCCCCATCTTTTGGAATTAATGGAAATTCTTTCTTTTGTTTTGGCTTCTGTCGAATCTCCAATCTTGTTCTTGCTTGAGGACGTAATCTTTGAGACGTGGCTATCCGTCGGTTCAGAGGTCGCAATGACATAACCGATTAAGACGTCAGCAATCTCGAGGTTAGCCCTTTGCGGGACTGAAGGGGAGATACTTGCCTTTTGTAAATGTCAGCAAGCATCAGTGAGTCCTGTCTTTTGTAAGTGTCAACAGGCTCGAAGTTGAGACTTAGCTGTCTGCTGGTTCAGAGGTCGCAATGACATAACCGGTTGAGACGCTACTAAGCTCAATGGTAGATGAAACTTGGCTATCTGCCAGTTCAGAGGTCGCAATGACATAACTGGTTGAGAAGCCACCAAGCTTCAAAATAGGTGATACTCGTCTTTTGTAAATGTCAACGAGTATCGAGACCTGTCTTTTGTAAATGTCAACAGGGCTCGGAATTGAGACTTAGCTGTCTGCTGGTTCAGAGGTCGCAATGACATAACCAATTGAGACGCTACTAAGCTCAATGGTAGATGAAACTTGGCTATCTGCCAGTTCAGAGGTCGCAATGACATAACTGGTTGAGAAGCCACCAAGCTTCAAAATAGGTGATACTCGTCTTTTGTAAATGTCAACGAGTATCGAGACCTGTCTTTTATAAATGTCAACAGGGCTCGGAATTGAGACTTAGCTATCTGCTGGTTCAGAGGTCGCAATGACATAACCAATTGAGACGCTACTAAGCTCAATGGTAGATGAAACTTGGCTATCTGCCAGTTCAGAGATCGCAATGACATAACTGGTTGAGAAGCCACCAAGCTTCAAAATAGGTGATACTCGTCTTTTGTAAATGTCAACGAGTATCGAGACCTGTCTTTTGTAAATGTCAACAGGGCTCGGAATTGAGACTTAGCTGTCTGCTGGTTCAGAGGTCGCAATGACATAACCAATTGAGACGCTACTAAGCTCAATGGTAGATGAAACTTGGCTATCTGCCAGTTCAGAGGTCGCAATGACATAACTGGTTGAGAAGCCACCAAGCTTCAAAATAGGTGATACTCGTCTTTTGTAAATGTCAACGAGTATCGAGACCTGTCTTTTGTAAATGTCAACAGGGCTCGGAATTGAGACTTAGCTGTCTGCTGGTTCAGAGGTCGCAATGACATAACCAATTGAGACGCTACTAAGCTCAATGGTAGATGAAACTTGGCTATCTGCCAGTTCAGAGGTCGCAATGACATAACTGGTTGAGAAGCCACCAAGCTTCAAAATAGGTGATACTCGTCTTTTGTAAATGTCAACGAGTATCGAGACCTGTCTTTTGTAAATGTCAACAGGGCTCGGAATTGAGACTTAGCTGTCTGCTGGTTCAGAGGTCGCAATGACATAACCAATTGAGACGCTACTAAGCTCAATGGTTGCAATGGAGTTTGGAAAAAGTCTCGTTTTCACGGGGAGAAACGAGGGAATCACTGTCATAGGTTTAGTGTTAACGTAACAGCAAAATATATTTGTGGTCTTACCATTCTATGGATGAGAACTGGTAAGTGATTTTGGAGGTCTCATTCTCGCGGGGAGAAACGAGGGAATCACTGTCATAGGTTTAGTGTTAACGTAACAGCGAAGCATATGTGGCCTTACCATTCTATGGATGAGAATTGGCAAGTGATTTTGGAGAGGGAGTCAAATGGGAACTGGTCCCTTAGGATTTTTAGCAAAACCCCAGCTATCAACGGTTTGATATGCCTTTACCAACTACCGTTTGAATTGGGCTAGCCATGCTTTTCCCCTCAGTATGATGAGTTGTCGAGGACTTATGTTGGGCTTACAGGCCAACATTTTCCTCTATCCTTAATCGTTAAGGATATTGGATTATCGGGTTAATGTCTGCATAACCCTGACTCTTCTTTAGGATAACTGGTGCAC
Source organism: Agave tequilana (assembly GCA_038442645.1). NCBI lineage: Eukaryota > Viridiplantae > Streptophyta > Magnoliopsida > Asparagales > Asparagaceae > Agave > Agave tequilana. The sequence continues at coordinate 78,732 of JAVJIF010008315.1, read as the reverse complement.
GGCCAGGTTCCTGTCGGTTTATGGCTCTATGACCTCACTGGGAGGAAGAGAAAGGCTCTCTTTGTGTGTGCTTCGAGCACAGAGATCTTGATCAGAGGTGCAGTGTTAACTTGATCAAGAGAAGGATCCTTGATTAAGGATAATACTTCTTTAAGAACTTGCCATTGATCGGCATCATGAGTAGGTCGCCCTCTGCAGTCGTGAGGCGGTATGCTCCGTTTGAATAGGCTGTTTCTATCACAAACGGTCCTTCCCATTTAGGCTGAAATTTGCCTTTGGTCTTGTGCGTCATAATCATTGGTCGTCTGACGGCTAAGACCAGGTCTCCTTTCTGGAAGACCCTCTGTTGACCTTCTTATTGAAGGCTTTTGAAATTCGAGCTTGATATAGCTCGATATGCTGCTGAGCTTGTAGCCGCTTCTCATCTAGGGCTTCGAGCTCTTGAAGACGCAATCGATCATTGTCCTCTGATGTGCTCTTGGTGGTCAGAGCGACTCGCAATGATGGCATCTGGATTTCCAACGGGATGACTGCTTCGCACCCATATACCAGGGAAAAAGGCGTATTGCCTGTCGGTGTCCGAACCGTGGTTCGGTAGGCCCAAAGACATACACCGAGCTTTTCGTCCCAATCTCGCTTATTCGAGGAGACGAATTTCTTGAGCAGCTTGATGATTGTTTTGTTGAATGCTTCCGCCAAGCCATTGGCAGCAGGATTATAGGCAGTTGAAGCCACATTCTGAATTCGGTATTTATCGCAGAACCGATAGAATACTTGGCTTATGAATTGGGGACCGTTGTCGTGGATGATCCGTCTAGGGACACCAAATCGATGGATGACATGGTGTTTGATAAAGTGAACCACATTAGAGGTTTTGACTTCGGCCAATGGCATAGCCTCCGCCCACTTTGAGAAGTAATCGGTTATTGCTAGGATAAACCGGTGACCTTTTGTCGAAGAAGGGCTGATTAGCCCTACGACGTCTATTCCCATGCTTCAAATGGCCATGAAACAGCAGTCGGGTGGAGCAACTCCGAAGGCTGGTGTATGAAGTCTGCATGAATCTGACATGCTTTACACCTTCGTGCATATTGGATGGCGCCGGCTATCATAGTTGGCCAATAGTATCCCAGCCTATGCAACCTGTCTTTAAGCTTTGGACCTGGCTGATGAGCTCCGCAAGTGCCATCGTGCGCTTCTTGAAGCGCTTCCTGTGCCTCTGAATGAGAAAGGCAACGGAGGAGGACACCGTCATATGAACGACGGTAAAGTGTCTTCAGAATTGGATCGTAATAGAACCGGAGAGACCTTCGTCTGATGGACGCCGCTTCCTTAGGATCGTCTGGCAGCAGACCGTGCAAAGCATAGTCAATGAGAGGAAAGCGCCATTCTCTTGGTTCAAGATCTGTGGAGACATTATAGACTTCTCGAATTCTTAGCATGTGCTTGGAGCATACAAGATGTCGAGTTGCGACTGTGAGGTGATACTCGGTGTCGGCTGGTAAGGCTAGAGTTGTTGCTAATGCAGCAAGGGCGTCCGCCTTGGTATTTTGAGATCGAGACACATGCCCGATGTAGAAACCTTCAAATAGGTTAGCCAATTTGATGGCTGTATGGTAATAAGGCACCAAGTCCTCATGGCGGACTTCGTATTCGCCTTTAACCTGATTGATGATCAGTTTTGAATCGCCATAAGCTTTGAGGTAGCGTACCCCCATTCCATGGGCGAGCTGAAGACCAATGAGCAGAGCATTATATTCCGCTACATTGTTAGAGCATGATTCTGTCAGAGAAAATGCTCTGGGCAGGACATGATTCTGTGAGGAGATAAACACAACCCCCACTCCGGCAATAATCTTGCCTTTAGGGCCCATTCGGGATGCTCCATCAAAGAACATCTGCCACACTTCCTCTTCTGAGGTTGCATAAGATTCGAAGACCTCATCGGGGATGTCTTCGTGAAGTTTTGAATGCTCCGGAACTGGATGAGCAGCCAAGAACTCTGCAAGGGCCTGGCCTTTAACCGCCTTCTGAGGCGTAAAGATCATGTCGTATTGAGACAATAAAAGTGCCCACTTAGCCAATCTTGAATTCAATAATCCTGGCTTCGTCATAAGAAGACGCAATGGGTTTACTCTGGAGATGACATGTATGGTCTGGCCAACCAAATAATGTCGTGTCTTCTGAATAGCGAAGATGAGAGCTAAACACTCTTTCTCGATAGGATTGTAGGAGATTCCGCTCCTATGAGAGTTCTGCTCAGATAATAAATGGCCTGCTCATGGCCATTGTCGTCCTTTTGAGCGAGGAGGGCGCCGAGGGAGTAGTCCAGAGCTTTTACATAAAGCAAGAACGGTTTTCCTGATGTAGGGGCCACCAAGACTGGAGGTTTTGTGAGATACCTCTTGATGTCTTCATAAGCTTCTTGGCAAGCTTGATCCCATACGAAGGAAGCACCCTTTTCATGAGTCGGGTGAACGGCTGACAGCGGCCTGAGAGATTTGCAATGAATCTTCTGATATAAGCCAGCCTGCCTTGCAAGCCTCTGAGCTCTTTGAGATTCCTTGGTGGAGGCATGCTCTGGATGGCTTTGACTTTGTCTGGGTCAAGATGAGTTCCTTTTGATGTGACAATAAACCCGAGGAATTTGCCACTCGACACTCCCAAGAAGGATTTTGTCGGGTTCATTTTCAGTTGATGCGCCCGCATTATGTCGAACATCGTTCTGAGGTCGCGAAGATGTTCATTCTTGTTGCGGCTTTTGACGGCAATGTCGTCGACATAGCACTCCACCGTTTTTCGGAGATGATCGCGAAAGATTGTACTCATTGCCCGCTGATAGGTTGCTCATTGCTGAAGTGTTCCTCCTCATCGTGATTGCTCCCGGCATCATTGTTATTCCGGTTACTGAGGAGTTGAGCGAGCATCTGTTGGATGTTGTCTAGAGCTTCTTGCTGAGTTTTAGAAGTTTGCTCCTGAGCTTCCAGGCACCGACGAAGATCGTCGTTGACGTTATCAGCCATATTGACTGATGCTCTGTCTGTTCGCACCGAACTGACAGTCACCGAGGAGGCATACCCACTGTCTTCATTTTCTCCATCAGACGATTGGAGTGATCTCCTGGGCTCCGGCGAGGCTAGGGCCGTCGAGGAAGAAGGCTGTTCATATGTGTAGGGTATCGCCACCCTGGATCTGGTGCTTCAGAAAACACCTTCCTCATGCACCAAGACTTCGCCTAGGCCTGGGCTGTAGTCTGGATCTGGGGACTCTTGTCCTCTTCCGGTCATGTTGACGGATGCGGAGGGTAGATCTCGCGAGATGCTCCTTTTGCGATGTTTCACCGGACTTGTACCGATAGTCGATCAAAAACTGACCGTCGTCTTGGAGGCGCGGCGAAAATTGGTCCCAGCCGGCAATGGACCGAGTGGAGTATCACCAGCTGACATCCTACTTGTCGACAACAGGGGGAAGAGATTTGTCTATCCGTCAATAATTTCCTCAAATCGAACCCGGTTGGGTCCCTGTAGTCGAGCGCAAAGGCTCTTTTGGATCGCACATAGGACGATGTCCCGCTTCTTTTATCCCTGCAGACGGGATTAGCACTGAATAGTGCTTTGGTTCTAGCTTCGCCATTAGACGCGAACTTAGTGCTTGACGCACTGGAAAGCGGAGCATGCTGCGGTGCTTTACCCGCTATGCTGCTGCGAGGGTAATTAGCCTCAGATAGTACTTTGGCTTCGGCTTTGCGGCTATGGACCCTGCGCGTACACTGTGGTACGGTGGCTTCGCTCATGAGAACGAGGCCGGCGTGAGGCGTTGCTGCTCTTAAATTGGACGACGGTATGATTGCCGTCGTAACTTTAGGATTGGAGCAGACAGGTATTGTAACGCCCCGATCCCGGCGGATACGGAGACGTCACTGCAACGTATATACGTAGGTCAGAACTACCCTCCCGTATATACGCTAAGCATCAGTAACGACAAGAATCAGAGTACGGAAGTAAGTGGTGCATTATACATTCCAACGCATGAATACAATCACAGAGTTATCACCAGAAGTGATCCAATATTACATGAATATCACATCACTAATATGCGCAAAAGCGAGAATACAAGGAAATATACAAATATGAACAATATGAAAGGCACTCACGAGTTTTAAAAGAAAAACTCGAGAGACTCACAAGGGGGCCTGGAAGGATGGAGCTCTGGATGATCGGCTGGGGATCCACGCTACCGCTGCGCTACTCTGATCCGCAAGGGGGAGAATCTACACGCTCCAAGCTCCATGACCTGGACATGAGGATCCAGGGGAGTCAAATGATACTCCCCAGGCGAGTGGTGAAGCAAAACCAAGTGGCGAGCAAGGGTGAGTACATGTATGCATATAACAAATGATATCAAGTAAGAAATACTCCGGGGACAGATAGGTTAGAGCAGATATGAACAGGTGTGGCATAATAATCATAAAACAGGAAATTCGAATAAAACCAAGGACGAGTAAATCTGATTGTATGGTTTTAGATCACGGTTCTATGAGACTAGTACATCGAAGGAATAATCCAAACAAGGAAACCCTCATCTATATACCTTTATCTCATATCATCGTAATCTAAGCACATACAACCTGAGTTACAAGGTGGTCATAACATAATACTCATAAAACAGGAAATCCGATATAAAGTCCGGAACAAGTAATTATGGTAAGGCACAACACAGATTCATAGCCGTTTAAGTTGCAGGCTTTAGTATGCGTCCCATTCCACATACCTCTACTTACAACTTAAAGAGCCGGTTATTACGACACTTTATTATTACTCGTCTTACCCATATATCTAGGTATGTATCCGGGTGTACACCCCGACACACATACATCCATATATAAGCAAGCCGAGGGTTGTTAACCGGAAGTAGATGGAGAACTGATAGAGCTTCTTATAGTAGTTTCCATACACCTGGAACCAGTTTGAGGGCCCTAAGTCCCCCTAACACGCATCTCCTGTGGGCCCTAAGTCCCACTAACACTACCGCCAATATTTCATTCCCATACTATAAGCAAGGTATCATTCTGGCATCCATCACTTCCTCCCATTCTCCGTGTAAGTTATCCTTTTTATGGTTTATTAACATAATTACCAGATTTCGGGAATGAGTAGGATCATAACTGGAATACATAACAAGAATCATAACTGGAATCATAACAGGAGATCAGATACTACATTCCCGTTATCGTGATAATTATATCAGAATCAGGTGCATCATGCTTGGTGTCAAGAGATAGCATGATAAGGTGATGATATTTAACAAGCAACCAAACATGACAAGAGATTGATAATAGTCTGGGTAAGTCATGACATAACAAGAGGGTCTTGCCAAATAATAGCATGCATGGTGGTCAGGTGATAACACACTAGATGCCAGGTGATATACATGTGTTAAATAGAAACATGCAACTGACAGGTCTGAAGTAATGGTATGGCAATGCAACATAAAAGTAACCCAAAGTACAACGACCACGAAGGGTCGGCCACGCATAGTATAAAACAGTAAAAGATATAGAACATGAAATAAAATACATGGAGACTAGAACGAGAATATTTGCATAATCAATGAAATAGAGAGCAAGAGGGTAGCGAGCCAGAACACTCGCCTGAATCACCAGAAACGCCGAAAGGTCCGAAATCCACGGAATTCGGGATGCGCCATAATATATGATATATAAATATGTAGAGTGAAGAGGAGAGAGAAAGAGAGAAGGGAAGATGATGTTTGTCAAGAGACAAGTCAAGCAATACCAATATATGATATAAGTCTAGAGGGTAAGGTTCGTATTCAAGAAAGGAATCAACTATGACAGACAGCTAAAGTTAGTCGACTAGGTGGAAAGGGTAGTCGACTAATAGAGGGGTTAGTCGACTAACAGTCTGGTATAGTCGACTAAAACTGGGTTCCAGAGAGTTGGAATTCTGTTTCAGGAAAAGTTAGTCGACTAGGATGGAAAGAGTAGTCGACTAATAAAGGGGTTAGTCGACTAACAGTCTGGTATAGTCGACTAAAACTGGGTTCCAGAGAGTTGGAATTCTGTTTCAGGAAAAGTTAGTCGACTAGGGTCAAGGGAGTAGTCGACTAATCGAGGTTTCTAGTCGACTAATAAATAACCTAAGTCGACTAAAACTGTGTTCTAGAAAAGGTTACGTTCCAACTAAGGGTTTCAAGTCGACTAGTCCTTAGGTCAAGTCGACTAATCGACTGGAAACAGCACACAGAACAGATTTGTGATGGTTGTGTTTGATGATCAAATAACATGATTTTGAAGATACAAATATACAAGATATGTAAACACCAATATGCTAGGAATTAGCCAAGTCTTGGTGAGTAGAAATACTCACATAGATCGGTTACTTGAAGCTTTACGCGATCGAAGAGATCGAAGTTGACAATATCACCAAGACGAAGAAGGATACGGCCCAAATCCAAAAGCCAGGGGTTGAGGTTGTGGTGAAGATGATAGCCTTGGTGTTTTGGAGTTGGTGGTTGAGGTGGAGATGAAGGCCTTGGTGAAGTTGATGAAGAAAGAATTAGGTGGAGGCTATTTCTTTGGTGAAGTGAAGAGAAAAGAAGTAGAAATGAAAAGGAAATGTTTATATAGGATTTTGATTTTGTGAAGGAGGTGCAAATAAGATAGAAGAGAGGGGGGTTTTTGCAAATAAGGGGGGATGAGGTGTCCCTCTTTTGGCCACTTGGCCGGCCATGGAAGAGAGAGAAAAAGAGGGGCATTAATGGTGGGAGTTGGTGGAAGTGTGTGGAAGTTGGAATTTTGGAAAGATTGGAATTTTGGAAAATGGAATTCTTGTGGATTGTGGAGGAAGGAAGAGAAATAAGGAAAAGGAAAAAGGAAAAGAAAATGGAAAGGGAAATTATTCTCTTGGAAGAGAAAATGAAAAATAATGAAAGTGGCGGATTCCCGGGATTCAGTTGCGGATGCGGAAATCTTTCGGGAAAATACCGGAATCGTCCGAAATTCAAGTATCTCGGAACGACCCGAATAATTATCAAAAATCAAGAATATTAATCTAAAAATTATAGTGAAATCCGTTTTAAGAAATACTTTACAGTTTTAAAACTAAAAATCCCGGAATCAGCTAGCTACCGACTCCGGTGGAATTTTCATAAATTCATAAAATTCTCAGAAAAAGTATTTAGGTAGAAAATATTATTTTAAGAAATAATGTCTAAAGGAACTTTTAGAAATTCTAAACCGTTTGTAAACTAAAAATCCGGGAATCGGTCAGCAGCACTGGCCGACACCGGTTTGAAGCTATTTAATTAAATTCAGGAAAATTTCAGAAAATCATATAAAATCTAAAATATAGGAAAATAATATTTGAAACTGAAATCGGTCAAATCTAATTACCGAAAAGACCAAATCAAGTAATACATTAGGATCGGGTCTTCGGTTCAGACTAGGGCTGACTCCGAGTCCACAAATCCAAATTTAAGACAAAATAATCATATAAACAATTCATAATACAAAATAAGTACAGAAGGTAAATCGAAAAATACGATCAAAAATCTGAATACGCAACTAAGTACGTATTCCGGGAGCGGGGTGTTACAGGTATCTTGCCTTTTTCTTCACGGGAGAGGCGCGGTTTAAGCGTAGCTACGCCTAAAGCTTCGGTCGAAAACTTCTGTTTAGGCTTCCATACCCGCCTTGGCAGAGGAGACTTAGGTTCTCGAGGAACCTGATTAGCCACACACGAGGCTGAGGGGTTTTGGCAGAATTTTGCTTCCAGTTTCTGATTTGAAACCTTAGTCATGGAAACCTTCCTATGCTTCCGTGGTCGAAGCATTGGGCCACCCCCAGAGAGGACTTCTTCAAATCTTTCTTGATTGACCTGAACCACCAAGTTCTCACAAGTAAAGGAATCAGACTGCGGACGTGCTTCCTTGTTATGCCAAATAACCGCAGTAGGTTCGTAGGGAACCTTTTCAGTCTCCGCAGAGACTTTCCTTGAAGATTTAGCCAGAGGGGCTCTGGCTGCACCGGCTTTTCTGAATTCAGAGTTAGACCCGAAAGTCTGTTCGTCGCATTGCGACACTTGATTCTCGGCAGTGGAGAATATCGTCCCCAGCGGAGTCGCCATCTTGTTTTCCATTATGTTTGCAAAGGGGGAAAACTTACAAAAAAAGGTTTGAGGAGCTAAATTACAAGTATTCTTAAAAAGATTACAAGTAGATCTCCTCAGAGATTCTGGAGAAGTGTGCCGATAGGAGTCTAGTCAGCGCGCGACCACTTTGTCCCTTTGACGATGCGAGCGATGAGATTCCCTTCTCGCCTGGTTCCGGGAATCAGAGAACAGAAGGTTGGTAGAACCCTCTTGCTGCTTCTCAAAAATCGCCTTCAATAAGGAATTCCTTCTCGCCTGGTTCCGGAGATTCCTTGAGAAGAAGGACGATATTAGGGTATCAACACCCTGGTTAGAGAAAGCAATTCTCTAAAAGGTCTCTGAATTCGAGAGCGCACGGTGCGTCGTGAAGAAGCCTCTGCTTGTGGAGTCCTCTTTTCTCTCCGATTGATTGATCTCTCTTGCGCCTGTGCGTGGTCTCTACTTCTGGAGCTCTCCTCTCCTTGTGCCCCTGGTGGGCTATTTATAGGGAGAGCAAGGGTATAATCGTCCCTTGAAGATATAGAAACAGATTGAATCAAATCTGTTTAAATCTGAAAAGTAGCCTTGCTGCGAGGCTAAGATAGCTTCTGCGGAGCCAGAATTGGCAGGTCGGTTGATCTTCTTGATCTGTTTTGATCCTTTCCATATCGTTGGAGGATTTCCTCCTGATCTTCTTACTCGTTTTAGAAGAGTCAAGAGATTGTGGCAATCAACTGCCAAATTTGATCTCTAATTTGCTCTTAATTGGATTTGATCTGATTGGATCTGATCTCATCCGGAGATTTGATTGGTCAAAGGTTGACCATAGCAGATCAATAGTGGCGCTGCCCGCATTGAGCTCGTAGCGGAGCTAGAGACGGTTTCTGGCGAAGTCCGAAAGAAACCCTTTGGCGGAGTTGGAAGTCCTCTGTGGCGAAGTTTGCGAGTCAGCTTCTTGGCGAGGCTTTGAATGGCTTCAAGGCGAAGTCGAGTGATATTAGCCTCTCAAACGAGGCTATCCCTTTGGGCTCATGTGATGCTAAGTGCTAGCACCTTTAGACCTGCTGAGGTCTGTTTAGAAACAATCTGGGTTCACCGTCTGCTTGCTGGATCAGTGGAACCCAAGTCGCTTCCTTGTCCCTCGGAGATGGGTGAAAACTGGTCTTCAGCTCGTCTGTCATAGCAGATCAATAGTGGCGCTGCCCGCATTGAGCTCGTAGCGGAGCTAGAGACGGTTTCTGGCAAAGTCCGAAAGAAACCCTTTGGCGGAGTTGGAAGTCCTAGGTGGCGAAGTTTGCGAGTCAGCTTCTTGGCGAGGCTTTGAATGGCTTCAAGGCGAAGTCTAGTGATATTAGCCTCTCAAACGAGGCTATCCCTTTGGGCTCATGTGATGCTAAGTGCTAGCACCTTTAGACCTGCTGAGGTCTGTTTAGAAACAATCTGGGTTCACCGTCTGCTTGCTGGATTAGTGGAATCCAAGTCGCTTCCTTGTCCCTCGGAGATGGGTGAAAACTGGTCTTCAGCTCGTCTGTCACTTGTCTTTTGTAAATGTCAACAAGTTTAGACATTGTTCGGACCAACAAGAATCTTGTCTTTTTTAAGTGTCAACACTCAGCTGAGAAACATGAAATACATTGTGCATCCCCTCCAAGGCTGGAGGTAAGGCCAAACGATAAGCGACCGGCCCAATCCTATCCAGTATTTCAAATGGATCCACGAATCTAGGAGCTAATTTGTTTTTACCGCCGGTGCGTCTTATTCCCTTCATTGGAGATACCTTCAGGAAAACATTATCCCCTACCTCAAATTCCAGTAGTCTGCGGCGATTGTCTGCATAAGCTTTCTGCCTGCTCTGGGCTGCTTTCATCCTTTCCTTGATCAACTTGATCTTCTCAGTAGCTTCTTGAATCACATCAGGGCCGAACAGCCTTCTATCCCCAACTTTCTCCCAACAGATTGGTGATCTACATTTTCTCTCATACAATACTTCAAATGGAGGCATACCAATAGTGGACTGATAACTATTATTATAAGCAAACTCCACTAAGGGTAAATAGTTGTCCCAACTTCCCCCAAAATCTAGTACATAAGTTCTCAACATATCTTCCAATATTTGAATGGTCCTTTCTGACTGTCCATCCGTTTGGGGGTGGAATGCTGTACTAAGTTGCAATTTAGTGCCCATAGCTTTGGACAAGCTCTTCCAAAATCTAGATTGAAATCTAGGATCCCGATATGATACGATGGACTCAGGTACTCCATGCAATTTAACTATTTCTCGGATATATACTTGAGCCAGTCTTTTCATTGAATAATTGATCCGGATAGGCAGAAAGTGGGCAGATTTAGTAAGTCTGTCTACCACTACCCAGACTGTATCTAGCCCTTGGGATGTCCGAGGAAGTCCAGTAACAAAGTCCTTAGCAATTTGACACCATTTCCATTCAGGAATAGGTAGGGGCACCAACAATCCTGGGGGCTTCTTATGTTCCGCCTTCACTTGTTGGCAGACTAAACACTTGTGGACAAAATTTGAAATATTTACTTTCATTCCATCCCACCAGAAGTTATGACGCAGGTCTTGATACATTTTTGTGCTCCCGGGATGAGCTGTATACGGGGTACAATGAGCCTCCTTCATTATTTCTTCTTTGATCTCTGCTACATCTGGCACACACAATCTGCGTCCGAATCGCAGTACATCATCTTCTATTTGAAACTCCTTTAGTTCTCCTTCTTGTACTTTCTTCATAATCTTCTTTATTTGAGTATCTCCTTGTTGGGCCTCTTTGATTTTGTCGTATAGGTTAATTGAATACTTACTTGATTCAGTTGATACTTAGAATTAGAAGGATCAATGACTCGCACTTCTATTTGCATTTCTTCTAGATCCCTTAATATTCTTGCTTGACGAGTTATCAAAGTGGCCATGGTTACTCCTGATTTCCGGCTCAAGGCATCAACCACCACATTGGCCTTTCCAGGGTAGTATTGGATAGTAATATCATAGTCCTTCATTAGTTCTAACCATCTCCTCTGCCTCATATTCAGTTCTTTTTGTGTGAAGATGTATTTTAAACTCTTATGATCAGTAAAAACTTCACAAGACACTCCATACAAGTAATGTCGCCAGATCTTTAAAGTAAAAATCACAGCGACTAATTCCAAATCATGAGTGGGATAATTTCTTTCATGGATCTTCAATTGTCGGGATGCATAGGCAATAAATTTTCCATGTTGCATCAACACACATCCCAATCCCAGTTTTGATGCATCACTATAAATGGCAAATCCTTCAGTCCCCGAAGGTACAATTAAAACAGGAGCAGATGTCAGTTTAGTTTTAACCTCCAGAAAGCTCCTATTTTGTTCTTCCCCTCATACAAACTTCTTATTCTTTCTAGTTAGTTGGGTCATTGGTGCCACAATTAGAGAAAATCCTTCCACAAATCTTCTGTAGTACCCAGCTAATCCCAAGAAACTTCGAACTTCAGTAACATTAGTGGGTCTAGGCCAGTCTCGGATTGCCTCAATTTTTATCGGGTCCACTGATATCCCTTCTTTGGATATAATATGGCCAAGAAACCCTACTTGCTCTAGCCAAAATTCACATTTCTTCAATTTTGCATAGAGTTGCTTCTCTCTCAAGATTTGAAGGACAATTTTAAGATGTTTCTCGTGATCTTCTTTATTCTTTGAATAGACCAAAATATCATCGATGAATACCACTACAAACTGGTCTAGATATGGTTGAAATATCCGATTCATTAAGTCCATAAATGCTGCCGGGGCATTAGTGAGTCCAAAAGGCATGACTAGAAATTCAAAGTGTCCATATCTTGTCCGAAAAGCCGATTTGGACACATCTTCAGGTTTGACCTTCAACTGATGATACCCCGATCTAAGGTCTATCTTAGAAAAACACAAGACCCTTGTAGTTGATCAAATAAGTCATCAATTCCAGGAAGAGGGTACCTATTTTTGATAGTTGCCTTATTCAATTCCCGGTAGTCAACATATAGTCTCATACTCCCATCCTTCTTCTTTACAAATAGTACTGGTGCTCCCCAGGGAGATACACTTGGCTGAATGAAACCCTTATCTAATAAGTCCTGCAATTGAGTCTTAAGTTCTTTCATTTCTGCAGGGGCCATACGATATGGTGCCTTAGAAATTGGGGCAGTACCGGGTATTACATCTATTGTAAATTCTACCTCCCGATCTGGGGGCAAGCCTGGTAAATCTTCCGGGAACACATCAGGGAACTTATTTACAACTGGAATAGTCTCGATTTTTATATCAGCTCTAGTGGTATCAAGAACTGAAGCCAAAAATCCTTGACACCCTTGTTTCATTAACTTGGTGGCTTTGATGGCTGATATGTGAGGTATATCATGACTAACTTTTACTCCTTCAAAAATGAACTCCGGAGCCCCTTCCATTTTAAAGATAATCCTCTTCTTATTACAATCCACATGGGCACCACAGACGGACAACCAGTCCATTCCTAGTATGGCATCGAACTCCATCTCGCCTAGCTTAATCAAATCAATAGATGTTTTCATTTCTCCAATTATCACTTCACAATTCACATATCTAGTGCTAGCTATCAAATTTTTCCCTATGGGTGTGGATACCACCAACTGGAATCCTAGGGGTTTTGATACTTGATTTAATTTATAAGCAAAAGCACTAGATACGAATGAATGAGTAGCTCCAGGGTCAAACAATGCATGGGCAAGATGTCCTGATATGGAGATCATACCTTCCACTACTGCATTTGAGGCCATTGCTTCCTGGTGGGTTAATGCAAAAGTTCTTCCTTGCCCCCGAGATTGCTGAACCGACGACTGAGTTACAGCAGGACGTGGAGCATTCCTGGGCTGCATGAAGTTACTGGCTTGTCCTCGGGGAGGATTCGTCCTCATGGTTGGCCTCCCAGTTCCTCTACTCTGCCCTTGGCCTCTGCGCCTTGTCGGACAATTTTTCTTTAAATGTCCCACCCCTCCACAATTAAAGCAAGCTCTATCCAGGAGGCAGTTTCCAAAATGGTTTACTCTGCACCTCTGACACCAAGGAGCCTCCGAGATTCTGGGGTGGGATACAGAGGTAGCTTGTGTTTTCGAGGGAGTGTCTCTGTTCCTCAACCATGTTCTCCTGTCTCTGACCCCTCCTCCTCTTTGAAAAGTGGTATTAAACCCAGACCCCTTGCCATTGGTGGATCCTGATGCCATCATCATTGAGGGTCCTTGATATCGGGGGCGCTTAGAGTTGGGAATTTTCTCCACCCAGTCTTCCTGACCTTCTTGCATGTCCATCTCTACCTCCAAGGCTCTTTCCACAGCTTGAAGGTAATTCTTCAGTTGCAAAAGAATCAGTCGGCCTCGAATCTCTGTCCTTAGGCCCTTCACGAACCTCTTCGTCCTTTCCGCTTCACTCTTTACCAAGGCATCAGCATACCTAGATAATTGAGTGAACTTCTGGTCATATTGAGATACATTCATCAAGTCTTGACGTAATTCTAAGAATTCTGACGCCATCTTGTCTATGGCTGTCTCAGGGATGTATTTTTCAGTGAATTTGTTCACCAAGAATTCTCAAGTGATTGATTCCCTTGCATTCCTCATACTATGCTTCACCGCCCTCCATCAGTGTTCTGCTTCCTTTAGGAACATAAAGGAAGAGAAAGATACTTTTTGTTCATCGGTGCAGTTCATAACGTCTAGGATTTTCTCTATTTGGAGAAGCCATGCTTCGGCTTGTAAGGGGTCCGCCTCCCCTTCAAATACGGACGGTTTCATCTTCTGAAACTGCTCCAGTGCTCGGTGGGAATTGTTATTACTCGCTCTGGTCATTAATTGTGCGAGCCACTCCGGCATCACCCCTGGAGTTCCCTCATTCTCTCCTATTTGAACTTCAGAGTCTTCATTATTGTTCACGGGGTGTGCGCTCCCCATCACACTGTAGTGTGACGCATCGAGCGACAGGGACTCATCGGGTGGTAGCTGATTTAGATCCATGAATCCCTCCTATAAGATAAGGACGTCTAATCAACATACTTCACAATTTGAAATAAATTTGGGATGAAATCTTAGTCTCATGCAATCATGTTAATACCATATTCAACATCACTTTTGCAAACAAGCAACTTGCTATATATATATATATGTATATATATATATGTATATATATATATATATATGTATATATATATATATATATATATATATATATATATATATATATATAGGTACATCCCATCATGGATACAAAGATGTTATACTGACATGTCTACCTTATGGATATCCGGACTAACCCATGTGCATACATTCGAGATGTGCCAGGGCATATATAACAAGCTCTAAGGATATCCATCATCTAACATACTAGGCCTATACATATATATACATCAAAAGTGTCGACTCAAAGGTTCACCCTTCATAGGGTAATATCCCCACTAGGATCTCCGCTAGTGCTGCTACTGTCTTCGCTATCATCCATATCTTCCTCGCGGTCTTCTCCCGGTGATTCGTCTCCTGCGCAGCACCAGTCGTCTAGATCATCATAGAGGTCCATGTCATCTTCCCACGTTTCATCCCAAAAGACACCTCCATATGTGAATCCTCTTCAGGCCTCCTCTTCTATGGGGCTAGAGGGCTCTATCTCTACTACTTCAAGCGAATCCCCAACCAAGCTCTCTGTATCGACAAGGGTTGGTTCAGGCTCATTAGATGCCTGAGACTCAACCTCCTCATAATCTATGTGGTCTGGGGCTGTGAATATGTCCCCTGGATCAGTCTCGTCAGACTCATAATCCCAATCCATAGAATCTGTCATCCAACTCTCACTCGAGCTATCTGAGCTAGAGACTGGCCAATATATGTCAGAGTCTCCCATCTACATGTAAAACAAAAAGTCGTATCAATCTCAAGCCCATGAAATAGTCTCAACATATGACTATAATCAGAAGGAATCAGCATATGTAGAAAAACTTACAATTATACTTATCCTTAGTCTACTCGTAAGTCTCATGTTTTTAGAATAACTTAGGTTCAATAGGTAATTAAATGCATTTCCTCGTCCCAGTGTCCCATCCCACTAGAAGTTGTTACCGCGAGCCCGCACCCTTAGTCAACTCACCCGAATCAGGATGCGCGGGCACCCTGATTCTGATGCGAGAAAATACTTAATTACCGCTCGACTCATAGTTATTTCGTCACATAAAACTCACTACCTAACTATGATCACATGTCTGTACTTATAACCTAGCAACTTCATCACTTCTTACTCCTTCTACTTATAAACCTTTGCTCTGATACCAACTGTAACGGTCCCAGTTAAAAATTTTTATCTAATCGCAATCATCTCAGATAATCCAAGCGTAGGACCCATAAGAATACAACACTTCCAATACTGACATCAGAATGTTCTCCTATATACATCAACTCCACTAAGATAGCATGAAGATCTAAACGTGATTTACCATAGCCATCACATATGGTCCGACAACCCATCATAAAACGTAGTCTAATTATTACCGTACCAAAGTATATAACAAGTTAGAGTCTAACATCAGGCACTTTAAAGTTTACAAGTTAATGACAATATACAACTAAGAGTACGCCTAGTTATATACAGCCATATACATATCAAAAACAAACTTTAATGTAATGACTCCGATGGCGCTTGTCCCGCACATTGCCTTTAAGCGGGTCCTTTGCCCTTGTCCAAACCTGGAGGTGGAATTAGAAATAGAGTGAGCTTGAAGGCTCAGTGAGTAAAACAATATTTAAACAGGTCTATTAAGTAGGTCTACATGGGCTAAATTATCCGGTTGACAAGTGTGTCTTTATACCATTTTTATAAATTTTTGTTATTAGCCGAGAACCCAACCATAATACAGTAACAAGGTTTATTAGTCGACTTATATCCTCTTATAGTCGACTAATAATACTTATAAGTCGACTAAACTTTAAACAATAGTCGACTGAATTCATTCCAAAAGTATCTGCTTCTCTGTTGGCTGTCAGGAACCTATGTAGTCGACTACCCTTCCTGGTGTAGTCGACTACACTATGCAATAGTCGACTTGCGGTCCCCTATAGTCGACTAGGTGTGGGTCAGAAGGTTATGTTGCTCTCTGTATGACACCTATAGTCGACTACCCTCTCTGGTGTAGTCGACTACACAATGTATTAGTCGACTTATAAGTCAACTGTAATTGACTAACTATGTCCAAAACAAGTCGTTAACTCTCTGTTTGCTCTCTGTATCAGGGGATTGTCGACTACAGTCTATCTGTAGTCGACTAACACTGTTTTCCAGCAGCTTATCTGCCCAAATATCACACTTATAGTCGACTTATACCAGGGACTTAGTCGACTAATACTACCTAATTTTGCCTATATAAGGAATTGTTCCAGATTCAATATTTAGGATTTTATGTATGTTTATATCATGGGATTTCTATCTTAGCCACATCAACATACTTATTAAACACACGCTGGACTCCCCTTCGGTCTCCTCCGGTTCAACCCGGTTCCTTCCTCCTATAAATCATTTCACACAATAATTTCCCCTTCAACCACCTCCGGTTCAACCCGGTCCCTTCCTCCCATGCATTATCGTATAATTTCCCCTTCTACACCTCTGGTTCAACCCGATCCCTTCCTCCCAAGTACAACAATCATATCATCATATAATATCAATATGCAAAGACATATAAAGTAACAACAACATGCGAGCTTCACAGTCTTTACTTTAACATATAACAATATCATGAGATTCATTAACATGAATGGTTAGCTACTTGTGAAACTATAAATACGTGAGTCTTTATGAGGTAACTAACATTTCTCAATATCACAAAATATGCATGACCCAAAAATATATATACGTAGTATCAAGTGCCATGTTTATCTCTAGAGCTCTTTCTCTAGAAACGTATAGTAGACTATCATATTACTCACCCATGAACTTAACTCTTACGAGATTGCCATAAGACTATGTCTACACAAAAATTCTATAATTTATACTCATGAAGTTATCCTTCACTTTTATGTCTATTTATCTCTTACGTTTTCTTTCATTTCCAACTTTATTCTACTTATCATGTCATTAGGATCAATATGTTCTACTCACCCTTCGAAGTGGTAAGTTCTTCTTCAAGCTTGCTTTCCCGCTACAACGGAGTCTACAAGTCATAACAACGCCAATATTAGTTCATAGCTAAAGAAACTAATACAAGAGGGTAGAGTTCTAGAAGTGTTTTTCTTACCGTTCAACCAATGACACTCCCCCCCTAACTTCTTGTTCTAGATCAACCTTTGGCTCGTTCTATCGGATTCTTGGAGGAGTTAGAACGTGAAAATGGGGCCTTTTTCTTGTGTGTGGAATGAAGGGAAGTTTGTGGGAAAATGAGAGGGAGAAGGTGTGTTTTTGTGAAGAAGAGGTGGGGAAATAGAGGTTGTTTTTGGCTGCTAATGCTGCTGGTTTTATTGCTGCTGCTGCTGCTGTTTATATTGCTGCTGCTGCTGCTTATATTGCTGCTGCTGCTTTGGCTGCAGCAAAAGGGAAAGGAGAGAGAGGGAGGTTTGGGGAGTTTAGATGAAGAGGGAGAGAGAGTTTTTCAAATGAGATAATTCTCTTCATCCTCCCTATTTATAGCCTCTTTCCTTCCACAAAAATGTGCCAAGTGTCCCTCTCTAACCCATCACTCTACCCTATACCTTACCCTATAACAAGCTCCATGCCTCCCCCCTCTCCATGAGGTACATGTACCCCAAGTATGGTGAGAGAGATGGTGGCAAAGTCAACAACATGTGGTGTATACATTCCTATACCTACATACATGGGTATATACATACTTATATATTCATTCTCATACATGCCTACATATGTACATACACACTAATAGACATGGTAACAAGTAAGGTATCTAGCATGAATACTATTTCCCATCACCCCTTAAGGTATCAATATTTAGGAAAAAGGATGCTTAATTAAGGCAAGTGTTACAATCACAACCACCCGCTAGGAGATATCCGTGTCGAGAAGCTTAGGATGGAGCAAGACTATCTCAATAGCATACACAACTATATACTCAGATTGTCGTGCACGTGGCGGAGGAAGAGGCCATGGGCATGGTTGAAGTCGTAGGATGTTGATATGTTTTTTCATTAGCTTCTGCTACATGTGATATATGTGATGTGTCACAACTTATATGAGTGCTATTTGATATTGTGATGTCGTGAACACATGATATAATGGTCTTTGCGAGATTGTTGTATTTGTTCTATTAGGTATGATATTTGTGATATGTGTGTGATATCATTGATGTATCACAAGTTATATGATTGATATATGATATCATGATGTCGCGCACTTGGTATTTATTGTAATATATGATATTATGACTTTGCTTGGTATTTGTTTGTGATATTATGAATCTTTTTGTTGTTTTGGTTTTGATGTGTGTTGATGATGTATTTGGAAAGATGTGATATGTATTTAGAGAGCTGTGATGTTATAAATTATGATAATTTGGCATTTTTTTCATATTATTATTATAATAGATAATATATAAAGTGAATTGAATATTAAAATTTTTGGATTTTATGTTTGATGTTGAAATCAGGGGATAGATATCTTTCATGTTGAAATCAGGGCTCTGAGTTTGGATATTGTGTTAAATTTTTTGGATATATGTCGTTTGTACACAAAAATAGGTTCTGAGTTGTCAACTCAGAATCCAAACTTCTATAGTGAATTAGGTTTTGAGTTGCCAACCCAGAACTTTTTCTACTGAATTTAGTTTTTTTTTTAAAATTTGGACTGTATTTGAGGTTCTAGATTGCCAATTGTTTTATATTTTTGGGCTGTATTTTAAGTTTTGTGTTGTCAATTCAGAACTTAAATTTGCATAATTTAGATTTTAGGTTGGCAACCTAAAACCTAAAATACAGCCTTAAAAATAAAAAACACTCATGTGGCAGAGCGGTTACGCCGCCCGTCTATGTGGCAGTACATGGATGAAAAAGGGGGTGGTCAGTTTTTCGAATTATATTTGGGGAGGTCTCTTTTTCTAGTTAAAATCCAAAAAAATTTTTTTAAAAAATGCCCTTTATCAATTTTCACTTTTAAACAACAAATATGTAAAATGTTTGTAAAGTGTTCAAAGTCAAGAAAACAAAGTATTTAATTTGCAAAAGATATAAGGACATTTATGCTAATGTGTTTGCAGTGGAACTGATGCTGTTGTGTCAGTAAATAAGCGGCGTATGTTCACCATCAGCGGGGTCCAGGCACTGCATCCATCCGCGCGCGTGCTGTCCGCGCCACAAATTTCCAAATGCGGTGAATCTTCTGAATTTCTTTTCTAGGCTCTTAATGGGCCTGTTTTGAACTGGTAGCTCCGATTTTGAAAAAATGGGTTGGTAGTCAAAGGTGGCCAGCTTTTAGGCCCACTCCAGTCGATATCAAAAAACCCAAGCCCAATTAAATATAGTTTTACTTTCAGCGGACTTTCGTGGGAACAGTTTCTCTCACGTTTAATAGTATTGTTTTTAACAATTATAAATTTAATTTTGACATCAGAAGACAATAATAAGCAAATGCTCTTCTTTGTATTTCATACATAGAATAATTATAAACGACCCACAGTCATCCCAAATTGTTAGCGAGCTGGGCTTAGAAAAAGGCCTAATCTAGCATATAGTTAAAAATAAGCCCAAGTGAGATCTCGGGATCATCAGACATTTTGATGTGACGTGGTCATTGCGTGGGGGAATCCAAAAGCTGCATCGTGCGCCGTGCAATCAATTTCAACCCAAGGGACACGTCAGCCATCCGATTGGAGACTCAAACAATCTGTGCATACATATCACATGTATTCACATATGCATACTTTCTCTTCATGTCTCTGTAGTCTTTCCTCTACATAGAGAGAGACTTGTATCATTCCGAAAAGATTTGAGAGCGAATCTTTCTCACTCAAACATAACCCAACGACATTCGAATGCAAGATCCACTCCGTTGAGATTGATTTATATTATTTCAAATAATTAAAAATAAAAAATCATATATTTTGAATACCTTTTGTTCATCCATCAAGTACGAGTATAATGTATAAAAGAGATCTTATAGTTAATATAAATTAGAGGTTGTTTTAATATTTTAATGGCATGACAAAGTAAGTTAATTATAATCACCTAATAAAAACGCATAATATATAAAGAATTTGGACAAATTTTACTCTGTTTATCTGACTCTACTGTTTTAAAAGATTTATAAACAAAAAATTGTATATTTTGAAGATAATTGTTCATGCACCAAGTGGTGATAAAATAAACTATTTCTAATCTTCAGAAAGCCCTTTATCTTGTCACCACTTAAAAACTGTTACAACCTTGAAAAGAGATCCCCTTTAGTTCTATTTACTGAGCAGTTATACACGAACTCTTCTTGTGATAGAATATAAACCCCGCGTTCCAACAAACTCACATACTTAGCTAATTTTCAAATTGGATAAATTTTCTTATGTAGAACTTTCAAAATTCCTAAGCTGAACTTAACATGAATAATCTAATTTTATTGCACAATATGTATTTTTATAGATATGTAAGAGAGAAACTAAACATTCAAGCTATGTCTTACTAAGAAACTCATTTACAAAGAACTAAATTTATGATAAGCACCGTTGAATGCAAAGAGTTGACGAAGCTATCCGATGATAATTTCAAGGCATTAAGTTATCAAGAAAAAATATAACTACATAAATTGAAAATACCATAAAAAAAGAAAACTAGTATTGTCTTTCTTTGAAATTTTAGTTGAATGAGTAGCAGCTGTTAGTTAAAACAGACGGAAAACTCACTCCTGTTCTAAAATTAAAGCCGGGGCATTGGCTAAATAAAGAAAGAGGTCGTTTGATAACGGTCGAAATATAAAGTAAGATATTAGATTATATAAAGAGGAATATGTAAATTAGGTGGCACAGGAGGCAAAGTCGTTTAATATTTGATTATATTCACGTTCTGAGCACACATTATCATCTTCATGTTCTAACACACACAAACATATATATAAAATCAAATATATTGGAGTTTGTTTACTCATTGTTCTAATTGTTCCATTTTATTCTACTGTTAAAAAACCGTTAATGTTTGAACTCAAAGAAAATAGAATAAACAAACATCAAATCAAGTGATATTTTTATATATGTATATGCTAAATTATGAAGATGATAATATACGGTCGGATCTTGAAAATTCAATTGAAAACTTAAGTTTTGAATGTAGCATGGAACTGAATTACCTGTGTCAGTTGATTCCCATTTTTCATATTAAACATATCAATAATGCTGGCCAACTCGAATCAATCAGATTCTAACAACTATTTCTCAATTTCTAATTGAGGAGGCTGAGTATTTTATCATAATTTTATTATGTGGTCAAATGAAAGACCAAAAATCTTAGAACGTGATCATCAATTGAAAATTCGACCAACGACCCACTTAACTAATCATAAACCAAATCCATTAAAGATCTCTCAATACTACCGTCCATGCTAGTGTCTCTCCCGAGCACAAGAATTAATAAGATTACTGTCTAATCAGAAATAAATTAATTAGTGTTTAAAACTTAAAGACTCTAACAATATAATTAATGTTGAAAAAATAGATCAAGAGCACACTTGATTATTAAGGCGTATTTGATTTGGAGCAGAAGTGGGAAAAAGCGAAAGTAAGAAAACTCATTTCTCACTTACGGTGTTTATTTGAAACCGAGAAAGAGAAAAGGGAAATGGAAGCTCTCAAGTCTAGACTGAACTCGAGCTATCCAAAGTGCACCAACTATACAAAGCCTCGCAGAATTGGATTGCAAATGAGGTCAGGAAACTGAGTCCTTAATTATTTGCTGGTTTCTACAAAATTGCTAATGCTCATTGATAATTTGAAGAAGTTTCAGTATTTTATATTCATAAAGCAATTATTTCAATATATATATAGATAAAAGAGAGAGTAGATAGACAAGAAAACGAGTAGTAAGATGAGGTCAGATAAGGGTATCTAAAGATAAGGTTCTTCTAATAATAGGAAGATATCTAAAAATAAGAGTATCTTAACACCCCTTCAAACTCACGGTGGATCAAACAACGAGAGTTTGAACAAAATCTCGCAAAATTTATGAGAGGTTTTTGATGAGCGGGTCGATGAAGTAGATTGCGATCGAGAGTGACATGGCTAGATCCAGATGTCCGAGGGACGGCGAGCTCCATAGGATAGAGCGAGATCTAGATGGATAAGGCGAGAAGGCGAGATCCAGATGGATCATGCAGGGCGAGATCCAGATGGATCAGACATTAGATGAGAGGGCGAGATCCAGATAGATTCCAGATCAGGCAGCGCAAGATTCGGATAGATCATGTAGGGCGAGATCCAGATGGATCAAGCGGAAGGAGGCTTTTGTGAGCTCCTCGAACTCGATTGGTGGCTTGATGGAGTGTAACGCCCCGATCTTGCGGGTGCGGAGACGTTACTGTAACGTATATACATAGGTTAAAAATACCCTCACATATATACGCTAAGTTTTAGTACAAGTAAGAATTAGAGTATGAAAGTACGTGGTGCATTATGCATTCCAACATATGAGTACAATTGCAAAGTTATCGCGACGTATATACGTAGGTCAAAAATACCCTGACAAATATACGCTAAGTTTTAGTATAGGTAAGAATCAGAGTACAAAAGTACGTGGTGCATTATGCATTCCAACATATGAGTACAATTGCAAAGTTATCATGGGATGTGATATAATATTACAAGAATATTATATCACAGATAAGCGCAATTACGAGAATATAAAGAGATATACAATTGATAATAGTACAAAATTTGCTCACGAATTATAAAAGGAAAACTTGGGAGACTAGCAGAGGCCTGGAAGGATGGAACTCCAGACTATCTACTAAAAATTCACACATCCACTGCGCTTCTCTGATTAGCAATCGGGAGACTCATCAGCTCCAAGCTCCAGGATCTGGACATGAGGATCCAGGGGAGTCAGAACTCCCCAGCGAGTGGTGTTGCGAATGCTAAGTAGCGTGCAAAGATAAGCACGCATGTATCGATAAATCTAAATAATAAATATGCATTGAAAATCGTGTCGTGTGCACAGACATACATGAGCAAGTAAAAAGATAGCGAGTCATTGATCCTTCTAATTCTAAATATCAACCGAATCAAGTAAGTATTCAATTTGATCTATACGACAAAATCAAAGAGGCCCAACAAGGAGATACTCAAATAAAGAAGATTATGAAGAAAGTATAAGAAGGAGAACTCAAGGAGTTTCAAATAGAAGATGATGTACTGCGATTCGGACGCAGATTATGTGTGCCAGATGTAGCAGAGATCAAAGAAGAAATAATGAAGGAGGCTCATAGTACACCGTATACAGCATATATTTTTGGTCATGCATATTTTATGATGACGAGATATGTTGGTTACCTCATAAAGACTCGCATATTTATGATTTCACTAGTAGCTACTTATTCATGTTAATGAATCCCATGATATTGACATGTGTTAAAGTAAAGACTACGAAGCTTGCATGTTGTCGTTACTTTATGTATCTTTGCATATTGATAGTATATGATGAATGTGATTGTTGTATTTTGGAGGAAGGGACCGGGTTGAACCGGAGGTGTAAGAAGGGGAGATTATACGGTAATGTATAGGAGGAAGGGACCGGGTTGAACCGGTGGCGGTGGAAGGAGGAAATTATTGCGTTGAATGACGTGTAGGAGGAAGGGACCGGGTTGAACCGGAGGAGACCGAAGGGGGAGCCCAGTGTTAGGGTTAATAAGTATGTTAATGTGGCTAAGATAGAAATTCCATGTTGAAATTATATATAAATCCTTAAACATTGAATCTGAAATAATCCCTTACACAGGCAATTTTCTGTAGATTAGTCGACTAAACCCCTAGGGTTAGTAGACTATAGATGTGATATATGGGCAGACAAGCTGCTGGAAAACAATGTTAGTTGACTACAGATAGACTGTAGTCGACTATCCCCAGTTACAGAGAGCAAACAGAGAGTTAACAACTTGTTTTAGACAAAAGTTAGTCGACTACAGTCGACTTATAAGTCGACTAATACCTAGTGTAGTCGACTACACC
This sequence comes from Agave tequilana, assembly GCA_038442645.1. NCBI lineage: Eukaryota > Viridiplantae > Streptophyta > Magnoliopsida > Asparagales > Asparagaceae > Agave > Agave tequilana. The sequence continues at coordinate 54,399 of JAVJIF010008315.1, read as the reverse complement.
AGAAAGGGTAGTCGACTATAATTGATTATAGGTGACAAACAGAGAGCAACATACCCTTTTGACCTACACCTAGTCGACTATAGGGGACCTGTAAGTCGACTAGTAAATAGAGTAGTCGACTATACGGGTAGTGTAGTCGACTACATAAGCCACTGACAGCCAACAGAGAAGCAGAAACTTTTGGATCAAACCCAGTCGACTATAGCTTTAATATAAGTCGACTTATAAGTAGTATTAGTCGACTATAGGATGTCCTAGTCGACTAATAAGCCCTGTTACTGTGTTCTGGTTGGGGTTTCGGCCAATAACAAAATTTTATAAAAATGGTATAAAGACACACTTGTCAACCTGATAATTTAGCTCATGTAGACCTACTTAACAGGCATGCTTAAATATTGTTTTACTCACTGAGCTGTCAAGCTCACTCTATTTCTATTACCACCTCCAGGTTTGGACAAAGGCAAAGGACCCGCTTAAAGGCAATGTGCGGGATAGGCGCCATCGGAGTCATTTCATTAAATTTTGCATTTTGATATGTATATGACTGTATAAAACTATGCGTAACTTTTAGACGGATGTTGTCATTAACTTGTAAACATTATAGTGCCTGGTACTAGACTCTAACTTTGTAATATATTTTGGTATAGTAATATATTTGGACTGCGTTTTCTAATGGGTTGTCGGACCATAAGTGTTGGCAATGGTAAATCATGTTTAGATCATACATACTATCTTAGTGGAGCTTGATGTATAGTATAGAGCATTCTGATGTCAGTAATGGAAGTATTGTATCTTGATGGGTCCCACGCTTGGATTATATGAGATGATTGTAGTCAAACGGAAAATTTTAACTGGGACCGTTACAGTTGGTATCAGAGCAAAGGTTTATAAGTAGGAGTAAGAGATGATAAAGTTGTTAGGTTTATACGTACAGACATATGATCATAGTTAGGTAGTGAGTTTTATGTGACGAATTAACTACGAGTCAAGCGGTAATTAAGTATTTCCTCACATCAGAATCAGGGTGCCCGCACATCCTGATTCGGATGAGTTGACTAAGGGTGCGGGCTCTCAGTAATAACTTCTAGTGGGATGGGACACTGGGACGAGGAAATGCATTTAATTACCTATTGAATCTAAGTTATTCTAAAAACATGAGACTTACGGGTAGATTAAGGATAAGTATAATTGCAAGTGTGTCTATATATGTTGTTTCTTTCTGAATAGAGCCGTATGTTGAGACTATTTCATGGGCTTGAGATTGATACGACTCTTTGTTTACATGTAAATGGGGGACTCTGACGTATATTGGCCAGTCTCTAGTTCAGATAGCTCGAGTGAGAGTTGGATGGCGGATTCTATGGATTGGGGATATGAGTCGGACGAGACTGATCCAGAGGACATATTTACAGCCCCAGACCATATAGATTATGAGGATGTTGAGTCTCAGGCATCTAATGAGCCTGAACCAACCATCGATGATACATAGAGCTTGGTTGGGGATTCGATTAAAGTAACAGAGATGGAGCACTCTAGTACAATAAAAGAGGGGGCCCGAAGAGGATTTACACATGGAGGTGTCTTTTGGGATGAAACGTGGGAAGATGACATGGACCTCTATGATGATCTAGATGACTGGTGCTGCGCAGGAGACGAATTACCGGGAGAAGACCCCGAGGAAGACATGAATGATAGCGAAGATAGTAGCAGCACTAGCGGAGATCCAAGTGGGGATACTCTACCCTATGAAGGGTGAACCTTTGAGCCAACACTTTTGATGTATATATATATATATGTATAGGCCTAGTATGTTAGATGATGGATATCCTTAGAGCTTGTTGTATATGCCCTGGCACATCTCAAATGCATGCACATGGGTTAGTTCGGATATCCAAAGGGTAGACATATCAGTATAATATCTTTGTATCCATGTTGGGATGTACATATAAATATATATAGCAAGTTGTTTGTTTGCAAAAGTGATGATGAATATGGTATTAAAATGGTTGCATGAAATTAAATTTTTATCCAAATTGTTTCCAATTGAGAAGTGTGTTGATTAGACGCCCTTATCTTATAGGAAGGACGCATGGATCTAAACCAGCTACCACCTAATGAGTCCCTATCGCTCGCTGTGTCACACTACAGTGTGATGGGGAGCGTACACCCCGTGGACAATAATGAAGACTCTGAAGTTCAGATAGGAGGAAATGAGGGAACTCCAGGGGTGATGCCGGAGTGGCTCGCACAGTTAATGACCAGAGCGAGTAATAACAACTCCCACCGAGCATTGGAGCAATTTCAGAAAATGAAACCGCCTGTATTTGAAGGAGAGGTGGACCCCTTACAAGCCGAAGCATGGCTTCTCCAGATAGAGAAGATCCTAGACGTTATGAACTGCACCGATGAACAAAGGGTATCTTTCTCTTCCTTTATGTTCCAAAAGGAAGCAGAACATTGGTGGAGGGCGGTGAAGCATAGTATGAGAAATACAGGGGAATCAATCACTTGAGAATTCTTAGTGAACAAATTCACTGAAAAATACATCCTTGAGACGGCCAGAGATAAGATGGCGTCAGAATTCTTGGAATTACGTCAAGGCTCGATGAATGTGTCTCAGTATGATCAAAAGTTCACTCAGTTATCCAGGTATGCTGATGCCTTGATAAAGAGTGAAGCAGAAAGGATGAAGAGGTTCGTGAAGGGCCTAAGATCAGAGATTCGAGGCCGATTGATTCTGTTACAACTGAAGAATTATCTCCAAGCTGTGGAAAGAGCTTTGGAGGTAGAAATGGATATGCAAGAAGGTCAGGAAGACTGGGTGGAGAAAATTCCTAACTCTAAGCGCCCCCGATATCAAGGACCATCAATGATGATGGCATCAGGATCCACCAGTGGCAAGGGTTTTGGGTTTAATACCACTTTTCAAAGGGGAGGAGGGGCCAGAGGCAGAAGAATATTGTTGAGGAACAGAGACACTCCCTCGAAAACACAAGTTACCTCTGTGTCCCACCCCAGAATCTCGGAGGCCCCTTGGTGTCAGAGGTACAGAGTAAACCATTTTGGAAACTGCCTCCCAGATAGAGCTTGCTTTAATTGTGGAGGAGTGGGACATTTAAAGAAAAATTGTCCGACAAGGAGCGGAAGCCAAGGGCAGAGTAGAGGAAGTGGGAGGCCAACTATGAGGATGAATCCTCCCAGAGGACAAGCCAGTAACTTTATACATCCCAGTAATGCTCCACGTCCTACTGCAACTCAGTCGTCTGTTCAGCAACCACGGGTGCAAGGAAGAACTTTTGCATTAACCCACCATGAAGCAATGGCCTCAAATGCAGTGGTGGAAGGTATGATCTCCATATCAGGACATATTGCCCATGCATTGTTTGATCCTGGAGCTACTCATTCATTCATATCTAGTGCTTTTGCTTATAAATTAAATCAAGTATCGAAACCCCTAGGATTTCAGTTGGTTGTATCCATACCCATAGGGGTAAATTTGATAGCTAGCACTAGATATGTGAATTGTGAAGTGATAATTGGAGAAATGAAAACATCTATTGATTTGATTAAGCTAGATGAGATGGAGTTCGATGCCATACTAGGAATGGACTGGTTGTCCGCTTGTAGTGCCCATGTGGATTGTAATAAGAAGAGAATTATCTTTAAAATGGAAGGGGCTCCGGAGTTTATTTTTTAAGGAGTAAAAGTTAGTCATGATGTACCCCACATATCAGCCATCAAAGCCACCAAGTTAATGAGACGAGGATGTCAAGAATTTCTGGCTTCAGTTTTGGATACCATTAGGACTGATGTCAAAATTGAGACTATTCCAGTTGTAAATGAGTTCCCTGATGTGTTCCCGGAAGATTTATCAGGCTTGCCCCCAGATCGGGAGGAAGAATTTACAATAGATGTAATGCCCGGTACTGCCCCAATTTCTAAGGCACCATATCGTATGGCCCCTGCAGAAATGAAAGAATTTAAAACTCAATTGCAGGACTTATTAGATAAAGATTTCATCCGGCCAAGTGTATCTCCCTGGGGAGCACCAGTACTATTTGTTAAGAAGAAGGATGGGAGTATGAGACTATGTGTTGACTATCGGAAATTGAATAAGGCCACTATCAAAAATAGGTACCCTCTTCCTCGAATTGATGACTTATTTGATCAATTACAAGGGTCTTGTGTATTTTCTAAGATAGACCTTAGATCGGGGTATCATCAGTTGAAGGTCAAACCTGAAGATGTATCCAAATCGGCGTTCAGGACAAGATATAGACACTTTGAATTTCTAGCATACCTTTTGGACTCACTAATGCCCCGGCAGCATTTATGGACTTAATGAATTGAGTGTTTCAACCATATCTAGACCAGTTTATAGTGGTATTCATCGATGATATTTTGGTCTATTCAAAGAATAAAGAAGATCACGAGAAACATCTTAAAATTGTCCTTCAAATCTTGAGAGAGAAGCAACTCTATGCAAATTGAAGAAATGTGAATTTTGGCTGGAGCAAGTAGGGTTTCTTGCCCATATTATATCCAAAGAGGGAATATTAGTGGACCCAATAAAAATTGAAGCAATCCAAGACTGGCCTAGGCCCACAAATGTTACTGAAGTTCGAAGTTTCTGGGGATTAGCTGGATACTACCGAAGATTTGTAGAAGGATTTTCTCTAATTGTGGCACCTTGACCCAACTAACTAGAAAGAATAAGAAGTTTGTATGGGGGGAAGAACAAGATAGGAGCTTCCTGGAGGTTAAAACCAAGCTAACATCTGCTCCTGTTCTAATTGTACCTTCTGGGACTGAAGGATTTGCCATTTATAGTGATACATCAAAATTGGGATGGGATGTGTGTTAATGCAACATGGAAAAGTTATTGCCTATGCATCCCGACAATTGAAGATTCATGAAAGAAATTATCCCACTCATGATTTGGAATTAGCCGCTGTGATTTTTGCTTTAAAGATCTGGCGACATTACTTGTATGGAGTGTCTTGTGAAATTTTTACTGATCATAAAAGTTTAAAATACATCTTCACACAAAAAGAACTGAATATGAGACAGAGGAGATGGTTAGAACTAATGAAGGACTATGATATTACTATCCAATACCACCCTGGAAAAGCCAATGTGGTGGCTGATGCCTTGAGCCGGAAATCGGGAGGAACCATGGCCACTTTGATAACTCGTCAAGCAAGAATATTAAGGGATCTAGAAGAAATGTAAATAGAGGTGCGAGTCATTGATCCTTCTAATTCTAAGTATCAACTGAATCAAGTAAGTATTCAATTTGATCTATACGACAAAATCAAAGAGGCCCAACAAGGAGATACTCAAATAAAGAAGATTATGAAGAAAGTATAAGAAGGAGAACTCAAGGAGTTTCAAATAGAAGATGATGTACTGCGATTCGGACGCAGATTATGTGTGCCAGATGTAGTAGAGATCAAAGAAGAAATAATGAAGGAGGCTCATAATACACCGTATACAGCTCATCCCGGGAGCACAAAAATGTATCAAGATCTGCGTCATAACTTTTGGTGGGATGGAATGAAAGTAGACATTTCCAATTTTGTCCTCAAGTGTTTAGTCTGCAAACAAGTGAAAGCAGAACATAAAAAGCCCCCAGGATTGTTGGTGCCCTTACCTGTTCCTGAATGAAAATGGTGTCAAATTGCTATGGATTTTGTCACTGGACTTCCTCGGACATCCCAAGGACTAGATACAGTCTGGGTAGTGGTAGACAGACTTACTAAATCTGCCCACTTTCTGCCTATCCGGATCAATTATTCAATGGAAAGACTGGCTCAAGTATATATCCGAGAAATAGTTAAATTGCATGGAGTACCTGAGTCCATTGTATCAGATCGGGATCCTAGATTTCAATCTAGATTTTGGAAGAGCTTATCCAAAGCTATGGGCACTAAATTGTAACTTAGTACAGCAGTACACCCCCAAACAGATGGACAGTCAGAAAGGACCATTCAAATATTGAAAGATATGTTGAGAACTTGTGTACTAGATTTTGGGGGAAGTTGGGACAACTATCTACCCTTAGTGGAGTTTGCTTATAATAATAGTTATCAGTCCACTATTGGTATGCCTCCATTTGAAGCATTGTACGGTAGAAAATGTAGATCACCAATCTGTTGGGAGGAAGTTGAGGATAGAAGGTTGTTCGGCCCTGATGTGATTTAAGAAGCTACTGAGAAGATCAAGTTGATCAAGGAAAGGATGAAAGCAGCACAGAGCAGGCAGAAAGCTGCAGACAATCGCCGCAGACTACTGGAGTTTGAGGTGGAGGATAGTGTTTTTCTAAAGGTATCTCCAATGAAGGGAGTAAGACGCACCGGCGGTAAGAACAAATTAGCCCCTAGATATGTGGGTCCATTTGAAATTTTGGATAAAATTGGACCGGTTGCTTATCGTTTGGCCCTACCTCCTGCTTTGGAGAGGATGCACAATGTATTTCATGTCTCTCAGCTGAGGAAGTATGTGCCCGATCCTGATCACATCATCTCCTATGGACCTCTACAAATACTAGAAGACATGTCATACACGGAAGAACCAGTGCAAATTCTTGATCGCAAGGAGAAACAATTGAGAAGCAAAAATATTTCCTTGGTCAAGATCTTATGGATGAATCAAAACATAGAAGAAGCTACTTGGGAACTGGAAGAGGAGATACGGAAGGCCTATCCACATTTGTTCTAAGGTACGTTAAGTTTCGAGGACGAAACTTCCGTAAGAGGGTAGAATGTAACACTTGTCTTAATTAAGCATCCTTTTCCTAACATATTGATACTTTAAGGGGTGATGGGAAATAGTATTCATGCAAGATACTTTACTTGTTACCATATTTATTAGTGTGTATGTACATATGTAGGTATGTATGGAATGAATATATTGGTATGTATATACACATGTATGTATGTATAGGAATGAATACACCACATGTTGTTGACTTTGCCACCATATCCCTCACCATACTTGGGGGTACATGTACCTCATGAAGAGGGGAGGCATGGAGCTTTGTTTATAGGGTAAGGTATAGGGTAGAGTGATGGGTTAGAGAGGACACTTGTCATATTTTTGTGGAAGGAAAGGGGCTATAAATAGGAGGGGGATGAAGAGATCTACCTCATTTGATAAAACCCTCTCTCTCTTCATCCAAACTTCCCAAACTCTCTCCCTCTCTTCCCTTTTTGCTGCAGCAAAACAGCAACAACAGCAGCAGCAAAAGCAACAGCAGCAGCAGCAAAAACAGCAACAACAGCAGCAGCAAAAGCAACAGCAGCAGCAGCAGCAAAAGCAACAATAGCCCTTTTTCCCCATTCCTTCTTTACAAAAACCCTCCTTCTCCCTCTCAATTCCCCACAAACTTTCCTTCAGTCCATATACAAGAAAAAGGTTCTGTTTTCATGTCTTAATTCCTCCAAGAAACCGATAGAACGAGTCAAAGAGTGATCTAGAACAAGAAGCTAGGGGGAGTGTCATTGGTTGAACGACTCCGTCGTAGCAGGAAATCAAGCTTGAGAAAGAACTTACCACTTCAAAGGGGTAAGTAGAACATATGGATCCTAGTGACATGATAGGTAGAATAAAGTTTGGAAATGAAAGAAATCATAAGTGATAAATAGACATGAAAGTGAAAGATAACTTCATGAGTATAAATTATAGATTTTTTTGTGTATGCATAGTCTTATGGCAATCTCGTAAGAGTTAAGCTCATGGGTGTTTAATACGGTAGTCTACTATATGTTTCTAGAGAAAGAGTTCTATAGATAAACATGACACTTGATACCATGCATATATTTTTGGTCATGCATATTTTATGATGACGAGATATGTTGGTTACCTCATAAAGACTCGCATATTTATGATTTCACTAGTAGCTACTTATTCATGTTAATGAATCCCATGATATTGACATGTGTTAAAGTAAAGACTACGAAGCTTGCATGTTGTCGTTACTTTATATATCTTTGCATATTGATAGTATATGATGAATGTGATTGTTGTATTTTGGAGGAAGGGACCGGGTTGAACCGGAGGTGTAAGAAGGGGAGATTATACGGTAATATATAGGAGGAAGGGACCGGGTTGAACCGGTGGTGGTGGAAGGAGGAAATTATTACGTTGAATGACGTGTAGGAGGAAGGGACCGGTTGAACCGGAGGAACCGAAGGGGGAGCCCAGTGTTAGGGTTAATAAGTATGTTAATGTGGCTAAGATAGAAATTCCATGTTGAAATTATATATAAATCCTTAAACATTGAATCTGAAATAATCCCTTACACAGGCAATTTTCTGTAGATTAGTCGACTAAACCCCTAGGGTTAGTAGACTATAGATGTGATATATGGGCAGACAAGCTGCTGGAAAACAATGTTAGTCGACTATAGATAGACTGTAGTCGATTATCCCCAGTTACAGAGAGCAAACAGAGAGTTAACAACTTGTTTTAGACAAAAGTTAGTCGACTACAGTCGACTTATAAGTCGACTAATACCTAGTGTAGTCGACTACACCAGAAAGGGTAGTCGACTATAATTGATTATAGGTGACAAACAGAGAGCAACATACCCTTTTGACCTACACCTAGTCGACTATAGGGGACCTGTAAGTCGACTAGTAAATAGAGTAGTCGACTATACGGGTAGTGTAGTCGACTACATAAGCCACTGACAGCCAACAGAGAAGCAGAAACTTTTGGATCAAACCCAGTCGACTATAGCTTTAATATAAGTCGACTTATAAGTAGTATTAGTCGACTATAGGATGACCTAGTCGACTAATAAGCCCTATTACTGTGTTCTGGTTGGGGTTTCGGCCATTAACAAAATTTTATAAAAATGGTATAAAGACACACTTGTCAACCTGATAATTTAGCCCATGTAGACCTACTTAACAGGCATGCTTAAATATTGTTTTACTCACTGAGCTGTCAAGCTCACTCTATTTCTATTATCACCTCCAGGTTTGGACAAAGACAAAGGACCCGCTTAAAGGCAATGTGCGGGATAGGCGCCATCGGAGTCATTTCATTAAATTTTGCTTTTGATATGTATATGGCTGTATAAACTATGCGTAACTTTTAGACGGATGTTGTCATTAACTTGTAAACATTATAGTGCCTGGTACTAGACTCTAACTTTGTAATATATTTTGGTATAGTAATATATTTGGACTGCGTTTTCTAATGGGTTGTCGGACCACAAGTGTTGGCAATGGTAAATCATGTTTAGATCATACATACTATCTTAGTGGAGCTTGATGTATAGTATAGAGCATTCTGATGTCAGTAATGGAAGTATTGTATCTTGATGGGTCCCACGCTTGGATTATATGAGATGATTGTAGTCAAACGGAAATTTTTAACTGGGACCGTTACAATACAAGTAGAGAGAGATAATAGAGAGAAATGAAGAGAGAGAAAGAAGAGAGGGGGCAGAGAAAGTACATCAGAGAGAGGGAGCAGGAGAGAGAAAAGGGGGAGGGAGTCTGGCCGGTCCTCTACCGGCAAGGGGGTAGCCAGCTGCGGTTCTGGCCGACGGCGGCATCTCAACAAAGAAGTGAGACAGAGAAGGGGAGGAGAGAGAAGAGACAGGGAAGGGAAGGAGAGAGAAGAGACAGAAAGAGAATGAAAGAGAGGGAGGAGAAGAGATCAAAGAAGGGGAGAGGGGCCTGCCGGCCAGGTGGTCGGCTAGAGGCGGCACGGTGGCCGCCAGGTTGCCAGCAGTCGTCGGTTAGAAAAGAGAGAGTAAGGAAAAAGAAAAGAAGGAAAAAAGGAAAAAGAAAAGGAAAGAGGAAGAAGAAAAAGAAGAAGAAGAAGAAGAAGAAAAGGGGAGGAAGGAGGGAGGCAGTCGCCGGAGCTCCGGAGACGCATCGGAGGTCGACGAAGAATAGGGTGGTGCGGATATGGGGAAAGAAGAAGGAGAAGAGGAAAAAGAAAAGACAAAGGAAAGCAAAAAAAAGGAAAAATAAAGAGGGAGAGAGATCTAGGGGGATCACCGAGTGGGGGGGTCACCGGCGCTGGTGAGCGACGCTCTGGCCAGGGCGGCGGTCGCTAGGGAGAAAGAGGAGGGAAAGAAAAAGAAGGAAAGAAGAAGAAGAAGAGAAGAAGAAGAAGAAAGAAAAGGAAAGAAAAAAAAGGAAAAGAAAAAGGAAAGAGTGAGTGAGAGAAAGAGATGTGATGGGGGGGTATGGTGATGGAACCGACCCATGTGGGCGCCGGTTATGGGATGGGGGAAAGAAAAGAAAAGAAAAAGAAAAGAAGGAAAAGATTCCAATATATAATATTATTTTAATGTCAGAAAAATTGACCATTCCAGAAAAATCGCCAAAAATACTCGAAAGTTGAAAACATCACTCTGAGGAATAATATGAAATTGGTTTTCAGAAATAAAATCTCAGTTTCTAATTAAAAAATCAGGAAATCTTCTAGCGATACTGGTCAACATCAAATCCAGCCAAATTCCGATAAATTCAGAAAAATCTCAGAAAATGCATTAAAAAAGGAAATGGGATTCTAAAAAGCAATATGAAAGCAGAATTCAGAATTTCAATCCCGATTGTAAAATAAAAATCCTGAAATCGAGCGATATTGGTCGACACCAAATATGGCCAAGTTTTGATAATTTCAGAAAATTCTTCAAAAATACATTAAGTTAGAAAAATATGATTTTAAGAAATTATGTGAGAGCAGTTTTTAGAAATTTAATTTCGTTTGTAAATTAAAAATCTTAAAGTCGATCGGCGGCGCCAGTCGATACCAGTTTTGAAGATTTTGCAATTTAATTCAGAAAATTTTTAGAAAATCATAGAAAATATAAAATATTAGAAAACGATATTTGAAACTGAAATCGGTTAAATTTGAATACCTAAAAGATCAAATCAAGTAATACTCTAGGATCGGATCCCCGGTTCAGACTAAAGCTGATTCTGATCCATGATCTAGATCCAAGGCAAAACAATCATATAAATAATTCATAATATAAAACAAATGCAGGAAATAAATCAAAAAATACGATAAAAAAACTGAATACACAACTAAATACGTATTCGGAGAATGGCGTGTTACATGGAGGGCAGTTGATCATCTGAGTATGAAGAAAATCCCAAGAGGACTAAAATAGAGCCCAAGAGGACTAAATTTAGGAAAAAGCCCAAGTGGGATAAAATAGAACCCATGAGAGCTAAATTGATGAGAAAATCCAAGAGGGCTAAAATAGGGGCGAAGAGGGCTTAGATCGGGTTCTGCAATGTTGGAGGAACATGGGTGATGGTGGAGCCAACATTGATGATGTGAGAGGATCGATATTGTTGGGATTTAGGTCGAACAAACAGTCCCACATCGGCTAGACATGGGGATGATCTTAGGTATATAAAGATTTGGGCAACTCCACCTTGCAGGCTAGTCTTTGAAATGGTGCCCTAAGTCCTTACAAGTGGTATCAGAGCCATGCTCCGAACTTAGTCGAGTGTGTAGGTGATGTTCGATCCCCCCAGGGCGCAGCGAAAGGCGCAGTGGGCCCCTGTTAAGCTGGATCTTTAAAGATTGAGCTCCCTCGACGGGTAACCATGTTCTAAGTGCTTTAGTAGACGTGTTGTCCAACGCAGTGAAGAGGAATGCTCCAGGTGCTTCATGTAAGACGTGTTGTCTTCCAACATAGTGAAGAAGAGTGACCTCGATTGAGCACATGATCTTCTCGGATGAGGAGTGAGGAAGATCGACTTACAAGGAGGCCCGAACTCTTTGTTTGAGGGGGGTGAAACCTATTCAATTCTCAGGGCACAAAAAGACGCAATAAAGTCCCTGTAGCGCTAGTTGAGCTCTAGAGATTGGCAGCGGAGTCCTGCTTCACGTAAGGCGTGTGCTGTACACAGTGAAGAGGATCTTAAACTTGATTGAGCATATATCCACCAAGTATGAAGATGGTTGTAGGCTATAAAAAGATAAAAAATTACTTAAGACAAAGCCTCAGACGCGAACCTCCCAGATGCAGAGATAGCTTCCAGCCTCAGACGCGAACCTCCCAGACGCGAACTTCCCAGACGCAGACCTTCCGTTCCAATGTCAAACGCGGAGATCGCCAGATGCGGACCTCGCGTTCCAATATCATACGCGGATGTCTCCAGACGCGGACCTCGCGTCCTTTCTCAGTCAAACGCGGAGGTCGCCAGACGCGGACCTCACATCATTTGTCAGACGCGAAAGTCGTCAGACGCGAAGGTCGCGTTTCAACTCAAACGCGAGCCTGAGCAGCTCCGCATTCTAATACAGACGCGAGCCTGTGAGCTCCGCGTCTCAACATCAAAGCGAGGTCCGCGTCCAACGCGAGACCCGCATTTCCGCTATAACTGACAGCCACGAACTTAGTCAGTTACACCCCATTTTCTCTCCCACATAATAGGGAATAACTTCCCATTATGGAGAGATTTAAGGGGTTGGTTACACCCCAATTCCTCTATAAATAGCTATGAATAGCTAGAGAGGAAAGAGGACCCGGGGGGTGTTGGAAGGAGACCACTCTAGGGGACCCGAGGGGAGGGGACCTCTTCTAAAAGAGGCTCTGGAAGGGGACCTCTAAAAAAGGACTGACGATGAGAGTCCTGGGGGAAGAATTCAAGAAGCCATAGACAAGTGGAGAGCTACCTCAGCAGAGTTCGGCCTCGAAGCTCTTTTAGCCTGAGAAGAGTTCAACTCTTTTTGTTAACTTGCTAAGTTCAAGTTTTTTAAATCTCTTTGAGATTTAATTACTGATAGGAGCTGTGCTACTCCACCAGTAGATCCAAAGAGGATCCACAAGAGAAACTTGACGTTCGGCCGGTCAACGGAGAACAAGATTCACTTTTTTCCCGCCACATGAAGAACCCAGCATTAAATAAAGAGGAGAATCAACCCTGAGATTCCCTCTCTTTTGTATTCACAGTCGAATCGCTTGTTCGACAAAGAGAAGTGAACTCCCCCTAAGCTTCGGGAGTCTCCCGTGGAGATAACATGGTCAGCCCCAGCGTCTTTTCAGAGACCCGCACCATGACCCACGATTAAGATGGCACTAGAGACCAATCTCCCCTCCATCCTTTTATCAAGGCACTTCCAGTTCCGGATGCCAGGGGTTCTCAATAACCTCTGCGACTCAATCGGAATGCCGAGCGACGGCGAAGGCGTTGCACTCATCGTCAGCAGACAGGAGTGGTTGCAACAACATATGTGGCCCGCATCAATGTCTCCTACGAGACCCGCGAGGTCAATGATGATGAAGGCAAATCTCGTCGCAAAACTTCTCTCAAGGCTCAGCAAACTCAATTTGCAGGGAGTTCGCATCAACACCTGCGAGCCAAACGGATTGCTGATCGTCGACAAAGACGTTAAGTTCACCATCAGCAAACAGAGCTTGCTTTCACCCCCGCGTTTCGGCACCAAACGCGAAGTTCGCGTTCAGCCCCAAGAGGCCATGTTCAAATATGAACTGAGAAGCTCTCATCCCATGGGTTCGAGTGCCATTGCGAGAAGTTCATCTCAGCGGTGCTCTTTGATTGTCACTGCAACTTTCAGATGATTGAGCCGTCATTTTTTTAGCCTGAAGGCTTCAAACTCAAACTCCTCCAAGAGACGTAGACCTCGCGTCCCAATGTCAGACGCGGAGGTCGCCAGACGCGGACCGCGTCCTTTCTCAGTCAAACGCGGAGGTCGCCAGACGCAGACCTCGCGTGGACCTCACGTTCTTTCTCAGTCAAATGCGGAGGTCGCCAGACGCAGACCTCGCGTTCCAATGTCAGACGCGGAGGTTGACAGACGCAGACCTCGCGTCCTTTCTCAATCAAACACAGAAGTCGCCAGACACGGACTCACGTTCTTTCTCCGACATGGAAACACGAGCCTGAGCAGAAGGTTTGCTAAAAACCTTGAGGGACTTGGTCCCATCCTCTCCTCTAAAATCTCCTACCAATTCTCACCCACAGAATGGTAGGGCCACAAAAATACTTGTGTTCATCTCCCTAATGAAATGAACTGGGATTTGTCATGTTAACAATAAACCTCTGACAAACCAGATTTTTCAATCCCCAGTTATTTCTGTCAAATTAATATTAAACCTCTGACAATGAAACTCATTAAAAATCCTCGCTGTTATATTAATACTACACTTCTAACAGCGAATTTTACATACCTCTAGGAAATCAATGATTGTCAAGTTAATATTAAACCTCTGACAGTTCATTTTAAAATTCCCACTAAGATCCCCTACTAATTCTCTTCCATAGAGTGGTAAGTCCACAAATACAATCATTGTTAAGTTTAATATCGAACCTCTGACAATGAAAAGTTTCAACACTACCCAGCGAGTATAAGCTTCACTTGTCGCTCCTCTATATGGAGTCACAAATCAATAATTGTCAAGTTAACACTACACCTCTGACATTCCAAACTCCACTTGTCAATTCTCATCAATAGAATGATAAGTCCTCAAAATTGCTTATGTCGCAAATCAATTATTGTCAAGTTATCACTACACCTCTGACATTCCAAACTCTACTTGTCATTCTCATCAATAGAATGACAAGTCCTCAAAATTGCTCATATCGCAAATCAATGATTGTCAAGTTAACACTACACTCTGACATTTCAAACTCCACTTGTCAATTCTCATCAATAGAATGACAAGTTCTCAGAATTGCTCATATCGCAAACCAACTACTGTCGTGTTAACATTACACCTCTGACAAACTACTGTTATGTTAACACAACACCTCTAACAGTGATTGAGTTGCTGCCAAGTTCAATATTAAACCTCTGACAGTCACTTTTCCTCAGGCTTCCATATCGAAGCTGAGACGAGCGATGCTAAGTTTAATATCACACCTCTAGCATCCAATTCATTGTTAAGTTCAACAATACACCTATGACAATGACTTTCTCTCGAACTTTTGTATCGGAGTCGAGATGGCCAATGCTAAGTTTAACATCACACCTCTAGCATTATCTACACTGTTAAGTTTAACACCACCTATGACAGTGATATCTTTAGTCTCCCCAATGAAACTGAAGTTCTTATGGAGCTAAGTTAACAATACACCTCTAACTCACATTCTTGTCAAGTTAATATCACACCTTTTATAGGATTCAATTTGATCCGTTAAGTTAATATCACGCCTCTGACGGTAAAGAAATATTTGGATCCCCGACGGGTCTAGTCTTACTTGTCATTCTCTTCAACAGAATGACAGGTCCACATAAATTATTTAAATCGCAAAATCCCATTACTGTTATGTTAAACATTACACTTCTAACAGTAAATCTTTATTTTCTAGGGAAATCAATATTTGTCATGTAGCAGTTACCTCTGACAACTCATTCCCTAAAATTCCCTCCAAAATCCCTTACCAATTCCCATCCATGGAATGGTAGGACCACAAAAAACCTGTGACTATTTTCCCAGTGAAATAATCACAGATCAAATATGCCAAGTTAACATTATACCTCTGGCATATTCACTGTTAAGTTAATATTAAACCTCTAACAGTGATTTCTCTCAATTTTCTCAGTGGAATAAATTACAAATCGAACCTGTCATGTTAATATCACACCTCTGACAGTAAGGCTTTGATGTTTCCCTGGGGGTAAAATTTCAACTTGTCAATTCTCTTCAATAGAATAACAAGTCCACTCAAAATACTGTTATATTCAAAATCACACCTCTAACAGTAGACAAATCCCGGTCAAGTTAATACTACACTTCAGATCAAAGTTGCTCATATCGCAAAATCAATCATTGTTAAGTTAACATTACACCTATGGCAATGATATTCTCTCAATTTTCTCAGTGAAAATGAGACTTTCGTGGTGCTAAGTTAATATCACACCTCTAGCACACATCTTTGTCAAGTTAGTATCACACCTCTGACAATTCAATTTGCTCAAATTGCAAACCCAAACCTGTTACGTTAACATTACACCTCTGACGGTAAAAATCTTCATGGATCCTCAACAAATCCAATCTCGCTTGTCATTCTCGTCAATAGAATGACAGGTCCACTTAAGTTGCGTAAATCGCAAAATCAATCACTATTATGTTAATATCACACCTCTAACAGCAAACTTTTATTCCCAGCAGAGTTCTAGTCATGTTAATACTAAATCTCTGACGATAGACTCTGGCATAATCCCCAGCGAATCAAACTCCACTTGTTATTCTCATCAATAGAATAGCAAGTCCACAAAACTTATTCAAAACACAAGTCCAGATCTCACTATCAAGTTAATATCACACCTCTGACAGTAACCTTCTCAAATTCCCTCAGTAGAGCTATTTAATTTGCTAAGTTAACACCTCTGGCAATTAAAACTCTTCCAAAGAAGCTTTGAGCGTTACCTTCGCGTCTCAAGCATAGAGCTGCGACTCAACGAAATTAAGAGTCGAGTCTCATCAGTAAATAAAGGTTACGTCTCTACAGTAATTGATAGCTGCGTCTCTACAACAATTGAGAGTCGCGTCTCAACTTTGATGAAGTTTACGTCTACACTTGATCAGTGTGCCAGAATCGCGTCTGTGAGAGCTACGTCCTCTCCCCCCCAATACAAACAGTATGTCTCTACTACTGCAATCAGTTCAACAGTACACTGACAAAGGCAATTGACAACTCCACCAGCTCAACAGTACACCGACAATCAAATTACAAACGATCTGTCTTGGAGGCTTAAGCAGTTCAATAGTACACTCACGAAGACCAGAACCCAGACAAGATCAAGCTCGAGACTGCCTCTCAGAAGAATGCCAGTCTGATTACAGGAAGTCCCGATTCAACTGAAGTCCAAAGTATTCCGAAATCCGTCTCAGTCAACCACGGAGTTTCGAAAACTTTGGAGGGGGTTCTGTAGGCTATCAAAAAGATAAAAAAAATACTTAAGACAAAGCCTCAGACGCGAACCTCCCAGATGCGGATGTAGCTTCCAGCCTCAGACGCGAACCTCCCAGACGCGAACTTTCCAGTCGCAAACCTTGCGTTCCAATGTCAAACGCGGAGGTCGCTAGATGCGGACCTCGCGTTCCAATATCATACGCGGAGGTCGCCAGACGCGGACCTCGCGTCCTTTCTCAGTCAAACGCGGAGATTGCCAGACGCGGACCTCGCATCATTTGTCAGACGCGAAGGTCGCGTTTCAACTCAAACGCGAGCCTGAGCAGCTCCGCGTTCTAACACAGACGCGAGCCTGTGAGCTCCGCGTCTCAACATCAAAGCGAGATCCGCGTCCAGCGCGAGACCCGCATTTCTGCTATAACTGACAGTCACGAACTTAGTCAGTTACACCCCATTTTCTCTCCACATAATAGGGAATAACTTCCCATTATGGAGAGATTTAAGGGGCTGGTTACACCCCAATTCCTCTATAAATAACTATGAATAGCTAGAGAGGAAAGGGATCCGGGGGGGGGGGTGTTGGAAGGAGACCTCTCTAGGAGACCCGAGGGGAGGGGACCTCTTCTAAAAGAGGCTCTGAAAGGGGACCTCTAAAAAAGGACTGACGATGAGAGTCCTGGGGGAAGAATTCAAGAAGCCATAGACAAGTGGGAGAGCTACCTCAGCAGAGTTTGGCCTCGAAGCTTTTGTAGCCTGAGAAGAGTTCAACTCTTTCTGTTAACTTGCTAAGTTCAAGTTGTTTAAATCTCTTTGAGATTTCATTACTGATAGGAGCTGTGCTACTCCACCAGTAGATCCAAAGAGAGGATCCACAAGAGAAACTTGACGTTCGGCCGGTCAACGGAGAACAAGATTCACTTTCCACCGCCACATGAAGAACCCAGCATTAAATAAAGAGGAGAATCAACCCTGAAATTTCCTCTCTTTTGTAATCGGATTGTATCCGTTGTAATCTTCTATTCAATTAAAAGAATTTTACAATTGTGATTTCTCCGACTCGTACAATGGTCTTTCAGGTGTGAAGATGAGCTTATAGGGAAACTCTTTGTTCGAGAGGGGGATTGCTGTTGGGATTTGGGTCGAAAAAATAGTCCCACATCGGCTAGACATGGAAATAATTTTGGGTATATAAGGATTTAGGCAACTCCACCTAGCAGGCTAGTCTTTTGTGATGGTGCCCCATGTCCTTACATCAGAGAGGACTTGGTCTTAGCTGAGGCGGAGGAGGATGCATGAGGACAACGAGAAAAGATCTGATGTTATATGAGGCAAAAGTGGCACGATACTAGGCACAAGCTATGCGAGCACTACCCAGTGCAGGCGCTCGAGAATACTGAGAGAACTTTGATCAGCAGAGAAAAAAATTTGAGAGGCTCTGATAGCATGATAATTTGGTGAAGAAGAAGTTTCAGTTTATGTTCATAAAGTAATTACAACGATATGTAAATAGATACAAGAGAGAGTAGATAGATAAGAAAATTAGTAGTAAGAAGTAAGATAAGATAAGATAAGGGTGTATAAAGATAAGTGTATTTAACAATAGGATAAATAAGATAAAAGTATTTAACACATAAATACAATAAAAACTATAATATATTGGTAATTCGTTCTAATTTTGGATTTTCTAGGGTCAATCAGTTTACATTTATGGAAAACAGTTTCTTAGTTACAAAAAAATAATTATGAGAAATGAAGAATATTAAAGAGTCAGCGAGAGAGAGAGAGAGAGAGAGAGAGAGAGAGAGAGAGAGAGCAAGAATCAAAAGGCATGGTTGCATTATTTTACCTCTAAGACCCTAAGCCTAGGGTTTCAGGTGAGATAGGAGGACGGCCAGACCAAATGCCATTATCGCGAACCGCTCAATTTGGTGCACTTGCGCTCATCTTGGGCTCATCCTATGTGGTGGAGTTGCTAAAAACTTTAGAGAGTTCTAGAGTGTTTTAGGACAATATTGTAAATATCATGTAAAGAATGATATTCTATAGAAGATTCCATAGATGATTCTAGAGGAAAATATTTAGGCATGAATGTATGAGAGCTTCTACATATTCTAAAAGCCTCCAAATCTAGAGAGTTCTTGTACAAGCCCTTACCTATAAATAGGGGTCAAGGATGCTTATTTGAAGACAATAAGGAAAGCATATGTAACATAAGCTTCCACTTCTTCTCTCAAGTGTTCTCTCTCTTTCTTTAGTGAGTGTGAGGATTAGGCTAACTTAGCGTCGCTTCTAAGAGGAAAGAGAGATAAGTGCTTTAAGGTCAAAAGAATCCGCCTGTGATAGTTGGTATCAAAGCTTGGATTCGGGAGTGATAATATCGAGCCCCAATCTTCATTCTGAGGTAGTTGGAGTTGTGGATTCGAAGGATACTCCCAAGCCTCGTAGGGAGAAATCCTGAGATGTCATGGTGACGCTGGATGCACGATTAGCTAAGATGGAGCTTACCGTGGTGGATAAGTTGGAAGCTTACGATGAGCGCATCAAGAAGCTGGAGTATGTGGGAGATGAGTTTCAGGAGGAGATGCAGTCAGCCTTGAATTCCACTGTCGATATGTTGCAACAAGGGAGCACTTTCTTGAGGGGGGAGAACATGGTCCTTCGAAACCACGTGGAGGTACTCTTGAAGGAGTTGGCCGAGCTTAAGAAGAGGATCGACTAACATGATGTTGCATTAGCAACTCGAGGTATGGTGTCAAATCCCTTTATGGCTAAAGATGTGCCCAAACCTAAGCCTTATAAGGGGTTTCAGAATTCTCAGGAGATTGATAACTTCCTTTGGAGTATGAAAGTCTACTTCAATGCTGCTGGATTTCGAGATGATGCCTCTAAGATTCAAGCTGTGACTTTTACCTTGAAGACATCACTTCGTTATGGTGGCATAGGCGATGTGAAGATATGAAGAAAGACACATGTTCCATCAATACATGGAAAGAGTTCAAGGCGGATCTTAAGTGGCAATTCTATCCGAAGAATGCCGAAGACGAGGCCTAAGGTAAACTCCGACGCCTTACTCAGAAAGGTTCTATTCGTGATTATGTAAAAGAATTTTCAGTATTACTGCTGAAGATCCCCGACATGGGCGAGAAGAACTCTTTATTCTCATTCATGGATAGCCTCGCTGGGTGGGCCAAGAGGTCCAAATCCTTGCCCAAGCTATGTAAGTGGCTGAGTCTCTTATCGACTTCAAGAGGATAGGAGATTCATCCAAACCTAAAGATAAGAGATGAAAGCCTACTAAAAGTGGGGGAGAAAAGGAGAAATCATCTAAAAAATCCCCACCTAAGCTGGCACTTGAGAAGGGAAAGTTCCACGTCAACACCAATAGAGGAAGCGATCGTCCGAAGAAGTT
This sequence comes from Agave tequilana, assembly GCA_038442645.1. Classification (NCBI taxonomy): domain Eukaryota; kingdom Viridiplantae; phylum Streptophyta; class Magnoliopsida; order Asparagales; family Asparagaceae; genus Agave; species Agave tequilana. The sequence continues at coordinate 34,122 of JAVJIF010008315.1, read as the reverse complement.
AGTATGCTACTTTTGCGGAGATTCCTATAAAGCTATAGACTGTCCCAAGAGGGTTAATCTCGTTGCTCTTGTCCAGAGGGAAGAAGAGAAGCAACATGAGAAAATTAGGCTCCACTCATTTCATCTCCTCAATGCTATTAAGGCAAAAGTGGATGAAGGACCTCGAGGGCCAATGTTCATTGAGACAACCACTTTAAGACCTTCAAGGCCCTTCTAGATACTGGTGCTTCTCATCTTCAAGTTTCAAGTGATATGGCTAGCAAGCTGAGCCTTAATATCTTTAAGGAAGGAGGCACCATTAAGCTCGTCAACTCTAGTCCTACTCCTATTGATATCGTAGCTCACAACGTGGATGTGAGCATAGGAGAGTGGCATGGCCAAGAGAGCCTGACAGTCGTAACCATAGATAACTTCAATGTGGTGCTTGGCTTAGAATTCTTAGACAAGGTGAAGGCCGTGTTGGTTCCCTACACCAACACCATGTGCATCATTGAGGGGAATGCGTGCACAGTTCTGATCAAGCGGGAGAATGTGTCATCCAAAATGCTCTCGACATTGCAAATAATGAAGGGAGTTCGATGACATGAGCCGACCTTTTTTGCTACCATTAAGGTTGAGGAAGGCTCAAAGCAGGGAGAGGACATGCCCAAGGAGATCCGAGGCGTCTTGGAAGAGTACCAAGACATCATGCCCGCCAAGTTTTCAAGTAAGCTTAGGAGAGAGGTGGACCACGAAATCTAACTCGAGTAAGGAACTCGACTGCCAGCCATGGGTCCCTATCACATGGCGCCACCAGAATTGAAAGAACTTCAGAAGCAGCTGAAGGAGTTGTTAGATGCCGATATATTCGTCCATCAAAGGCTCCCTATGGTGCCCAGTGCTCTTCCAGAAGAAGCATGATAGTTCGTTGCGGCTTTGCATCGACTACTGAGCGCTAAACAAGATCACGGTGAAAAATAAGTACCTTATTCCTCTAATAGCGGACTTGTTTGACAGGTTGGCTCAAGCAAGATACTTCACTAAGCTTGACTTATGCTCGGGATATTATCAAGTGCAGATTGCGGAAGGAGATGAACCTAAGACCGTGTACGTGTCCAGATATGGATCGTACGAGGTCCTAGTTATGCCGTTTGGTCTCACCAATGCACCGACCATATTCTGCACTCTTATGATAAGGTGTTGGAGCCTTTCTTGGACTATTTTGTGGTGGTCTACTTGGATGATATTATGGTGTACAACCAAACCATGGACGAGCATGTGAAGCACTTAAGGCAAGTGTTCCAGGCCCTCAGAAGCAATGAGCTCTATGTGAAGAGGGAGAAGTGCTCGTTCGCACAGGAGAAAGTGATGCTCCTCGGCCACATTATTGGAAGAGGCAAGATTCAGATGGATCAAGTCAAGATTCAGACTATATTGGAGTGGGAACCTCCCACCAAGGTGACGGAGCTGCGATCTTTCCTTGGCTTGATAAAATACTATCGGAGGTTCATTAAGAGCTATTCGGCGATAGCTCTTCCACTCACAGACTTGCTGAAGAATAATCGGGCTTGGGATTGGAATTCGAAGTGCCAGGGGCGTTGGAGGCCTTGAAGAGAGCTGTGACAGAGGAACCAGTTCTCGCACTATCCGACTTCAACAAGCCATATGAAGTGCACATCAATGCGAATGATTTCGTGATTGGAGGGGTGTTAATGCAGGAAGGACACCCTGTGGCCTATGAGAGTCAAAAGCTTAATGATATCGAGAGATGGTACACAGTACAAGGGAAGGAGATGACATCTGTGGTTCATAGTCTTCAAGTATGGAGGAACTATCTACTTGGCTCGAGGTTCGTGGTGAAGACAGACAATGTAGCCACCAGCTACTTTCAGACTCAAAAGAAGTTGTCTCCCAAGCAGGCGCGATGACAAGACTTTCTAACCGAGTTCGACTATGTGCTCGTATACAAGCTATGAAGAATTAACTTAGTAGCGGATGCACTAAGTCGAAAGTCTGAGTTTGCCGTTATGCTGAGTCATCCTCAAAGCTCCATACTTGACCGCATCAAAGAAGGCTTGACTCATGACCCTACGACCAAGAGCATGATGGAGTATGCTAAAGAGGGCAAGACTCGGAGGTTCTGGCTAGAAGGAGATCTACTTTATATGAAGGAGAGACGATTGTACGTACCGCTGTTCTAGAACCTAAGGAGGGAGCTTCTCAAGGAGTGCCATGACTCCTAGTGGGCGGGACATCCAGGCGTGCACCATACTTTAGCTCTTACAGAAGAAAATTATTATTGGCCTCGCATGAGGGATGATGTTGAGACCTATGTGAAGACTTTTCTTGTGTGTCAACAAGACAAGAAGGAATAAAGAATACCAGATATTGAAACTGCTACCAATTCCAGAGCGACTTTGGAAAAGCATCTCTATGAATTTCATCATGGGCTTACCCAAGTCCGAGGGGTGCAACATTATTATAGTGGTGGTCGACCGGTTCTTAAAGTATGGCATCTTCATTCCGGCCCCAACCAAGTGTCCAGCCGAGGTAGCAGCCCCACTATTCCTGAAGCATGTGGTGAAGTATTAGGGTTTGCCTAAGACGATCGTAAGTGAACGAGATGGCTGCTTCACAGGCAGGTTCTGGACGGAACTCTTCAAGCTCGTGGGGTCAGATTTGAACTTCTCCACTAGCTTTCACCCTGATACGGATGGCCAGACAGAACAGATGAATGACTTGTTGGAGGTCTACCTGAGGCACTATGTGAGTGCCAACCAGTAGGATTTAGCCCAATTCTCTTACAACATACAAAGGAGTGAGTCTACTGGAAAGAGTCCATTCGAGATCGTCACTGGACAGCAGCCGCTCACTCCTAACTACATTGTTACAGGCTGGAAGGAAAATAGCTTGCCTGCCTATAAATTTGCTAAGGGGTGGCAAGAGCGGAACGAGTTGGCGCATTCGTGTCTAAATAAGGCGGCCAAAGGATGAAGAAATGGGCTGACAAGAAGAGGAGGCATATGGAATATCAGGTTGGTGACCTGGTCCTTGTGAAGCTTTCTACTTTGGATCGTCATAAGGGGCTACACAAGAGCTTGATAAGGAAGTACGAAGGCCCATTTTCTATTGAGAAAAGAGTGAGAAATGTAGCCTACAGGGTACAACTCTCCCAACTGTAAAGTATCATTCGGTTTTTCATGTTAGCATGTTAAAGGCTTACCATAAGGACATGGAAGATCCAGATCGTGTGAAATCCAGTCGAGCACCAACAGGAATTCGCATGGAGTTCAATAAAGAAGCTGAGGAGATCATAGCGGACAGGACGATTCGTGAAGCGAACAGCCATCCGAGATTGGAATACTTTGTCAAGTGGAAGGAATTACCTGACAGCGAGAGCAGTTGGGAATTGACACGAGCTTTTTGACAGTTGAGGACTTAATCGAGAAGTTCTATCAGGAGAAAGCTCAACGATGAGGGAATCGCTCGGATAGGAGGGAGAGAATGTCACGAACCACTCAATTTGGTGCACTTGGGCTCATCTTGGGCTCATCCTATGTGGTGGAGTTGCTAAAATACTTTAGGAAGTTTTAGAGTGTTTTAGGACAATATCGTAAATATCATGTAAAGAGAGATATTTCATAGAAGATTTCATAGAGAATTCTAGAGGAAGATATTTAGGCATGAATGTATGGGAGCTTTTAGATATTCTAAAAGCCTCCAAATCTAGAGAGTTCTTGTACAAGCCCTTGCCATAAATAGGGGTCAAGGATGCTTATTTGAAGACAATAAGGAAAGCATAAGCAATACAAGCTTTCACTTCTTCTCTCAAGTGTTCTCTCTCTTTCTTGAGTGAGTGTGAGGGTTAGGCTAACTTAGTGTCACTTCTAAGGGGAAAGAATGAGCTAAGTGCCGCACGGGTTTGAGTGGTTCAAGGTCAAGAAAATCCGCCCGTGATACCATTCATAGGAGACATTGACCTGAATAAAGAAAAAGGAACCATTCCAATTTTCAAATTTGAAATTTAACTCATTGAAGTTTTTCTTTTAACACGATCCACAATTTGGAAACAGGGTTGGCGTTTGGTCGGGTTTTAGTTAGATCCTACAAAAATGCACTTGGGGATCCAAACCCGATAAGAAAATTCAAGTGCAGTAGTTTATTGTGATCAACTTTTGTGTTTTTCTCTAATTCAAATTTTTCTCCAAACATGTCAATTTCCTATCAGTATCAAGTAGAAATTGACATAGATCTATAAATAGCGTCCAAAAAGACACAAGGCTATTTGACTAGAGATAAACGAACTAAATTGTGTAAATGTTTGATCGTTTTTCCACATTTAAGCGTCTTTGAGGTGATCTCGTAGTTCTTACAGGGTGGAGATAATGAGGTCGGTCTATGAATTTTCTTTCATTTTGTCACATTTCGCTAAAAAAGAAGAGTTGAAGAGAGATAGTACATCAAGCTGTTCACAAGGACCTACTTGATCTTCGGGCTTCGGAAAGCTAAAAACCTCAGCCCCCTTCTAAATGGGCGAATTCTCGGTCCAGGACTACTAAGAACAAAAAACATATATATATATATATATATATATATATATATATATATATATATATATATATATATATATATATATATATATATATATATATATATATAAGAAAACTGAGAATCAGCTGACACAGGAGGCAACTTCGTCTTATGTCGCACTCAAACCTCAAGTTTTCGATTGAATTTTTAAGATCCGACCGTACATTATCATCTTCTTATTCTAAGATATATACATATAAAAAATCATCTGATTTGAAGTTGTTTACTTCATTTTCTTTGGGTTCAAACATTAACGGTTTTTTAATAGTAGAATAAAATGGAACGATTAGATCAATGTGTAAACGAACTCTAAATCATTTGATTTTTTATATGTGTACATCTTAGAACATGAAGATGATAATGTGCGATCGGATCATGAAAAAAGATTCAGAAGATATGATTTTTAAGTGCAACATAGGACGGAGTGCCTCCTGTGTTAGCTGATTCCCATTTCTCTCTCTCTCTCTATACACACACACACACACACTAGTGTGCTTTCAAAAAGATTTGAGCCCGAATTATTCCCACTCAAATTTAACTCTTCGATATTCGAATATAAGATCCACTCCGTTGAAATTGATCTATATTATTTCAAGTATTTATAAACCAAAAATCAAGTGTTTTGAATACTTTTTGCCCCTCCATCAAGCGACGCAAAATGGACATCCAAAAGTAGTGAGTTCGCTAGATCTACGTCTTTAGATATACAAATTCTCGATCCGGACATTTCATTATGATCTAAACATTTAAAAACCCCTAAAAACTAATTTTTGTTAGGGTATAAATGTTTTACACCGTTAAAATAACTCATTCACGATTTAGGCCGTCTGTTTTTTTCCCTACTTGATGCATGGGCAAAAAGTCAGAGCGCTAATTTTTAGTTTATAGATACTTCAAATAATATAGATCAACTTTAAGGGAGTGAGTTTTGTATTCGAATGTCGAATGTTGGTATTTGAGTGAGAAGGATTCGACCTCAAATCTTTTTTGAAGGACACAAGTCTCTCTCTCTCTATATATATAATATATATACACACACACTTTTAAATTAATTATTAAAGATATAACAACAAGTAAATCTACGTTCACAGAGGAGATGAAAACAAATAGACCTAAAGGGAGAAAGGGAATAAAATCTACGCAATAAGTATAATTATTATTAGCAGTGAAGAAGAAGTTCTAAAATAATGAAAGCAAGTAAGGTCAGAAGAAAACAAAATCTATACTAATAAAAGATACAGAAGATAACATGTGAGAAACTATTCTAATGATTAATAAATTGACTATAAGTACCGTGCAAATGGTATTTCTATCAGGCCCTCGCGCGTGCGTGACATTTGAGTGCTTTCATGCGCCCCTTGATTATCCAAATAAATAAATAAATTGACTACAAAACTATCAAGAAAGATGTGAAACCTACGTACTTGAAGAAGAAGATTATGGGTTGATCTGCATCTCATTTCTAATTGAAAACAATAAAGAAGAAAAAAATAACCAACGTCATATCTTTAAAAAAAAACCACATGTAGTATGCAATTATTCTATCTCATATTCTATTTGGGAATTTGATCTGAAAGGATCTCATCAATTTTGAGTTAAATGTTCTGTTTTGTTTGAAGATTTCTCATTTCCATGTATATTTTCCCTCATTTTAGATAGCATCTATATCTATTGAAATCTCTTGTATTTTTGGAAATCTTTACAAGACTTATAAAATCACCTAAAAATCATGTTTTCATTTGGAGATCTTATTTCCAAACCTTTGAATGCATGTAATTCTTTCGACTCACTTTCTTTGCGAAAAGATCGAAATCATCATTACACGCCACTTAACAGTTTCTTTTTTGACCTACCTCCTCGCTGCGGTCAGAAACAATTTTCTCTAAACTCTCGCCAACTCTCATCCTTAGAATTACTTAATAAACCAAATTCAAATCGAGTTGGATTCGGATCAAATTAGTCCGACAGCAAAAAGCCAAGCAAAAAATCAAAATGCCCCACTCTCTAGCACCAGTTTTTTTGAAAATTGCGTGAGGTGTCTGAGAGATGATGAATGAAAGGAAAAAGCATGCATCGGCCGATCGTGAGTCACATCGGACTTTTCCCCAATCAAAATCACCAGCCCCACGAACGTGTGGTCACTCATCACCATCACTGTTCGCAAATCCCCCTCCCATGCCAACAGTTTTTTCATTCATAAAGACACCAACCCAAAATTTCTCACGGCCCCCACTTCCATCAATTAAATTATTAATCAACCCATCACTCGCAGCGAAAAGGGAACCCTAAGCGGCTGCAGATTCACGACAGTGGCAGTGTCGTAAATAAGTACAAGAACAAGCCCATATCCCAAGGACGGCTCCCGACCTCCCCCGTAACAATAACTGCTAACCCTAGGTCGCCTCCCTCTAACCACAGTTAAACTCACTCTCTTTGATCTGGTGCCTTGTATACACGAAGCTTTCGCGTCCCAACAAATCCAATTCTTGGTGTCGCACTCAGTCAACGAAAAAACGAAAACGAAAAGCGATCGACGGCTGAGGACCGCCCACCGGAGATCGACGGCTGCCAGCGAAGTGATGGAGGCCGATTTCATCGTCGAGGAGGAGGACCTCTGGAAATGCCGAAAACACCCCAGCCGGCCTCGCTCCGGCGTCTGCCCCTCCTGCCTCCGCGACCGCCTCCTCCTCCTCTGCCCCGACTGCTCCAACCTGCTCCCCTGCGGCTGCTTCCCCTCGCCCTCGTCTTTCTCCTCGTTCTCGTCTCAATCTTCGTTCGATCCGGCCAGATCCAGCGTCTCCGGCGCTATCGGGGCGATCGGCCGCGTCTCGAACCTGATCGAGAGAGAGCCCGCGTTCCGGCGGTCGAGATCGGCGGCGCTCCCCGTTCCTGCGGCGGAGGCCGGAGCTGGAGGCGAAGGAGAGGGCAGAGAAGGGGAGGAAATGGGGGAGCAGCTTATGGAGTTTCTTAAGAGCGGCGAATGAGAAGAAAGCGGAAGTCTCGGAAGAGGAGACGAGATCGGAGATTGAGAAGTTCTCAAGGTCGAGATCGGTTGGATTGCCGATTTATTTGAGCTCGGGCTCGGCGGAGGGGAGATTGAAGGCGAAGAAGTGGCATTTTCCGAGTCCGATGAGGGCTTTCCGGCAAAAGAAGACGGCGAGGGTTGTTCAAGAGCGATCGCTGCTGTGTAGAGGATGATCCTTTTGCAAATAAAGGTAGAGAGATTCAAGCGATCTTCCTTCTCTCTCTCTCTCTCTGATTTAGTGTTATAATTTTTAATTCAATTTTCACAACAATGTACATATATTTTATTTTCCGAGATTAATGGATCAATGTAATAGGATTCCATTAAACCTTTTTTGTGTGATAGGGTTATTACATTTTGGGGCCGTTTGTTTCGCGTAAAACTCCGTAATTCGTAAATGACTTACTATCCAGTTACAACTACGGCGTTTGTTTGGACCATAATTCGTAAAAGACTTACGTAACTCAACTAACACTCACTTGCAACCCAGTTACCACTCACTTACAGCCCAGTTACAGTTAATTTTGTGGTCATACAAATTTGTATTATTTTTTATATTAATATTAAAATTTTTTAATATTTAATTTTTTAATATTTATTTGTAGTATTAAAACTTTTAAAATCACCAAATAGTTAATTTTGTGATCAACTTTTTCACTTACGACTTATACATTACGACAACCAAACACCGTAAAGTACAATACAATTTCCCACTTTACAATTTTATATTACCAACCACAAACACCGTAAAATTTACATACATGTAACTCATTTACAATTGTAAAAGGCTTTACCAATTACAACTACGAATTACGGCCAGTTAGGACAACCAAACAGATTTGTATTAAACCCTTGTCTAATTGTCAAATTTGTGTAAAATAGTGCTCTAAATTTAACCCCAAGAGAATTCATTCTGTAAAGGTCAAAATGTTTTGGCCTTTTTCTTAAGTTTAATTCTCCATGTTGGTATGTATTAAGGTTGAAATTTAAATTTAGCTATTTAAGTCTGTTTATTTGGATAATTTGTTAATAATGATTTAAAATTAATGTCGTATTATTATCTAGATAATATATAAATTAATCTTCTAAAAATTGAAAATTAGTTATTAATTTTTTATCAGTTATTGCTAACGTAATTCGTGGATCTGTTGCAAAAGTTGGTAGCTGCAGGTGGGACCCACATTTTACTGAATTGTTTTTTTTTTGTGTAATAATAAACAGTCAAATTTCCACCATAAAAATATTACTAAATATTTGACTTTTTTAAAATAATAGACTCTCGGGGAGACGATGTTAAAGCGCGGCATGTGGGGGGTTGGTGATGGGGAGCAGCGAAGTCTCGAAGCCCTCACGTGGCGGGCGTCGCCATGGCAGGTCATGTTGTCGTCTTCCTCTTGGGCTTTATGATGATGGTGCACCTTTCTTCCCGCCTGCCCTTTGAATTCGAGACCCGCCGGTGAACTTAAGTCCACAGTAACCGGCCGTCAGATTTAACCGGCAGCACACTGCAATGATCTGTTCTTCAAGCGCTGACGGCCACGTGCCGCGCTCGTCAATTCACGTTCGCCGCGTGCGAGACGTAAAACCAAGGGGTGGGCCGAAATCACGAGGATGCCACTGCACGAGATGTCTGCTGTGCGAACTTGTGAAACCGCTTAACCGCATGACATTAATTCGATTTACAAAGTCCAGCTGTACGTGGATCTCGCTTTTCACAAAATTCTAGTGTATGGTAAAAGTTAGGCTTTCGTTTTATAGAAATCCCCTCGGGCAAAAATTGTGCACTGTCATGTTATTTAGATTTTCAATTTTTGTTTGATTGTTAAAAAAAAAATCTGAGTCATGCAAAAAAAAGCTGGATGGGGCATCGCCACAGTTTTTTCAGATGAATTTTTTTCATCCAAACATGAAAAAAATCTGAGAGACGGTGATGAGTGAATAATTTTGTCAACGTGTCAGCTTTGTGACAGAGGAACACAATCCACGTTCTTAGACAAATGGCCAGGAAACGTTGACATCTGTGTGGCGTGCTGATGTGGGGGAAAAGACAAAAGGCTGAAAAGGCCTGAAGAGCCACATCGGAAAAAAGTTTCTTGTCGATGTGTAAACCGCTTTGCGCTGCGAGCAATTCAGCGGCGCGCGGCGGGCATTCACGGGTTGAAAGAAACACAGGAATTGTACTGTTCGGTTCATGTGTGTGAGTCACACTATATACAATAAGGTCTGTTTGGTTGTCGTAACTGGCCGTAATTCGTAATTGTAATTGGTAAAGTTTTTTATAATTGTAAATGAGTTACATGTATGTAAATTTTACGGTGTTTGGTTGGTAATATAAAATTGTAAAGTTGAAAAGTGTATTGTACTTTACGGTGTTTGGTTGTCGTAATGTATAAGTCGTAAGTGAAAAAGTTGACCGCAAAATTAACTATTTGATGATTTTAAATGTTTTAATACTGCAAATAAATATTAAAAAATTAAATATTAAAATTTTTTATATTAATATAAAAAATATTACAAATTTGTATGACCACAAAGTTAATTGTAACTGGGCTGTAAGTGAGTGATAACTGAGCTGTAAGTGAGTGTTAGTTGAGTTACGTAAGTATTTTACGAATTACGATCCAAACTAACGCCGCAGTTGTAACTGGATAGTAAGTCATTTACGAATTATGGAGTTTTACGCGAAACAAACGGCCCCGTAATCCGCCGGGTTCGTTGAGGAATCTCTATTTATTACTCGCTCGTTTGCGAGGAGACACTAGGTCAGAACACCCAGTGCACGATTATTTTTATTTTTAAACTATTTTTGATGATGAAAAGATTTAGAAAAATGATGAATGAAATTCCCTCCAACTCTATTGAGATCTACAGAGATCCATCCTTCTTCCTCCTCCCTCCCGTAGATAGCATAGAGATTGTAGAGTTGAAGCTTGGGCTATTTGGATGCATAGGAAAGTAAGAGACCTCATTTCTCACTTTCATTGTATATCTAAATACTGGGAAAAAAAAAAAAACCTTCTCTTTTTTCCTTTTCTTTTTACAGTTCTCTTTTACACAATCATTTCCCCACTTTCAAGATACTACAGTTAATTTTGTGATCATATAAATCTCATTTATAATAAATTATAACTCAAAATAATTAATTTTGTGATCATATAAATCTCACTTACATTCTAAGTGCAATCTATTTTTTCACAATTAATTTTTATTTTAATATTATATTTGCGGTCTACTTTTCCGCTTCCACTTTCACATTATCATCCAAACACCAGAAATAATATTTTCCAAATCACACTTCCCAATAACATCAAAAATACCGAAAAACCTTACCAAACCCATTCTCAAGTTCCAGAACCATTACTACTTCCTCACTTCCACCCGAACCAAACAGCCCTAAGAGGACCACTCACGTATTGACACGTGTATTGTTCTTCTTATAATATGTTATATTTGTGGGCCTCACAAACATATTATAAGAGTTTCAATCCACGTGTCAATACAGGATTTGTCCTCTTATTGTATGTGTGTGTGGTTCACACACATGAATCGAACCCGGAATTATATGGGATTTTGTCTAACGATGCACGCACAAAGTGACTTACTTTGAGCAATTTTATACCGATGAAATTCGAGGCAAAAGAGAGAAATTATTTGTGAAAAAAATAGGGACAAAGTTTTCTTGATATTTAAGTTAAATATCTCATATTATTTCTCTCTTATGTTTAATATTCAGGTGTACTACAACCAACCTCCTGGCGCCACCTTTCTCAGTCACTGATCTGCCTTGATTTTCATTGATAAACATATATAGATTTATTTGTGGCCCACTATATGCACAAGTATATATCCTAGTCTTAATGAAAACTAACATCTAAACATGTAATCAACACATGAAGCATCAAAAACAAGATAAAATCATCATGATAAATTTTAAACATGATTATTATGTAAATTCACATGTTATTAAACCTATGATAAACATGATAGCTAAACAAGGGTGAGAACACTAAAATAATGGTCCATATTAAACATGGGTGTCTCAAAATGCTAAACATGTATGTCAAGGATTTAATTAACATGGCATTTTCATACTAATCACTAAACAATGAAACATGCTATAAGCAATGAATATGAAAAGCATGTAAACAATAAATAAGGAGTTAGAGATTCGATACCAAAACCAATGATGGCACCACTCTAGTTCTCCAAAACAAGGTGGTCTTCTCCACCAAACTTCCCTTGAAAGTGATGCATCCAATTGATTTCCTTGAAGCTCGAAACGCATCACTCCAAGTACCGCTACTCTCACGTCATGTGAGAGCCCACACCTACATTAAACAAAGGAGGGGTGGTCTTTGGTACCCACATCTTATTGGTCCATGGGGGTTAGTCCCTTCTCTAACCCAACAAAAATTCTTTGCTAAATTACAATCATGTATACGATCAAAACAAAATTTAGCAAGGTGGCCCTTACGTTCACAATGTGTACAAGTGTACACATGAGCATACATATGGTGATGGGTGTGTCCGTGAGGAGCATGTGTATGCCGTGGAGGGTGTGCATGCATAAAGGATGGAACTTGTTCTTTGAACCAAGGTTTTCAAACGTAAGTGGTTCATGGCACATTGGCTCATAGTGGAGCCCAAACAATCAACCTTCTTCTTAAGCAAACAAATATCATCATTAATCTTAGAAGAATAAGTGTGGCATGCAATAGGTGAAGTGAGTGATACTACCCTAGCATGGCAAACATGTGCATCAATCTTATTTTTCAAACAATCATTTTTCTTTAAACACACATCTAAATCATTTGAAATAGAAATAATTTTATTTTTCAAAGCAACTTTCTCTTAAAACAAAATCAACTTTTGAAGACAAATTTTCATTTTTCTTCAAATAACATGGCAATCATTTTTAAATTTAAAAACTCATTTTCTTTAAGAGCAAGTTCTAATTGAGATCTCAATGAATCCCTTTCATTATAAACCTCAACCTTCTCTTGCAAAACATTGTTAAGTTTAGAAGACAATTTTTCATTTCTTTATATTTAAAGCAAAAGTCTTCTTTTTCAACAAATTATATTTTTCTATTAATTTTTCACATACAATAGATAGTTCTTCATTTAAAGCATGGGGATCAACATAATCATCACATGAAGAACTAGCATCAAAACTATCTAGTTGAGATTCCGATTGTACCTCAAGGGAGTCATTCCTTTGGACCGTATAGCATTGTTGTGGCTCGGATTCATCTCCACTAGATTCCTCTTCTTGTTGGATAGGCAATTGAAGCTTGGAGGTGGTGGTTGTGGTCAACTTGTTCCACACTGCAAAAGCGGAATCAAGGTTAGAAACACTCATAAGATATTCTTTAGGTAATGTGCTTCTAATGGCCTCAAGGGCTAATGCATTGGCCCCTATATGCTTGCGGTCACCAAGATAACATCTCTTGGTAGCGGCAAGGGAAACATGTAAGCCTAGGGTTTGGAGATAAATGGACATCTTAGTCTTCCAAATAAGAATGTTGGAAGGGTCAAACATAGGTGGGGTCATGAAGGCCATGGTAAACTATATGAGTGTGCAAACAAGCAAATGCAAACAATAGATTAGCAATCAAAGGATCTCACTCCTAGGATGTTAAGCCTAAGTATCAGGAGCACTAACTCTGATACCAATTGAAAAACACCTAGAGGGGGGGTGAATAGGTGTAAATGCTAATCTAGTGAACTAAGTGCGCTAAATACGGAAGTTAATGCAAATTCTTGCAACACACTTAATACAACACACAAGTGTAGCCGAATTCCCCGTGAAGGGCTCTGGACTAACTCCTCTTGATTCCCCTTGAATGGGTTGAGGTGCTATGTGAAGCTCTTGTGGTTAAGTATAAGTGAGGCACACACACAAGCAAGCCAAGCATATAAGGATGAATAGCAATATGAAATAATGCAAGGCAACACAAAATAAGATAGATATGAATAATGAAAGATGCTATGCACAATATAAAAAAGAGAGTTAGAGACAAGTGGATCAAACGCAAACACAAAGATATGTTTTGAGGTTCGAGCCCCTAACTCTACATCCCCGCCTACACCACCGTGTAGGATTTCCAATCCACTATCTCCCACCGAGGGAACTTCACCGAGAAGATTTGTCACAACACAAGGAGTACCGAACTCCTCTCTCAAAACACCGCCTCACAACCGAGGGTAGGCCCGTAGCCAAACAACACAACAACCAACACCTCTACCGAAGAGGGTTACAACACCAACTCCACCTCTCACTAGAGGGAGCAAACTAATCACCCGATCACCTCTACCAAGAGGGATACAACAAGAACAAGGGTGTTTACAATAAGTGGTTCCAAAAACCACAAACTCAATCTCTCCTCTCTTCTCTTTCCACAAAACAAGATCCTAAATAGATTAGGATAGAAGATAGCTCAAGTGTGAAAATCAAGGTGTTTTGGAAACAAGCAACAAAGAAAAAACTACTTGGGAAATGTCTTGTAATGATAGAAAAAGAAAATCAATACAATCTCTCAAAACCCTAGTTTTCTGATTTTTCAAAACCCTTGAAAAACAATAAAAATGAAAACTTTTAAGCTTTAAAACTCTTTTAAAACTTCTTTTAAACTCAGGAGAAACTAGGATTTTTCTCTTGTAAAAACCTTGGCCAAAATCCCAAAGAATTGGGGTTTATATAGGCCCATCAGAAAACTAGCCGTTAGGCTGATGTGGCAGCCTGACAGGCTAACGGTCGACCGGCCCGGTCGACCGCCAACGGTCTGAAATGTGACCGTTGGGCAACCACTGTAACAACCAAAATTTTATTTTATCTAAATTCTCCTCATCTTAATTATTAAGAATTTTTGTTTAAGGCATTATATAGAAGTAGACACCCTCCATATTTCTATGTCAACAAATTGAACTTAATTGATAGACCCACTTTCCTTTTTAAGTTTTTTTTTAACTATTGAATTGGGGTAACTAAGAATGATTTGCATGAAGGCTTATATGCATGTGTTTTGGGCAAATTAATAACTTAGCAATGGTTAAAGATAATTTCAACCAAATCCTTCATACCCCCTTAATCAACTAGCTTATCCTAATACCTTTTTAGTGGTAAGTATGCATGCAAGGGGGAAGATTAAAGGGCTAGATCTCATTGAGATTTGGGTTTCCATGTGGCATCATGTAGGGGGTCTTGGCCAAGTGGCAACATGAGAGAACCCCACCTAGTTACTTGCAACCCCAAGGGTTGACTACCAAGCTTGCCTCTTCATCTTCCTCACCCAAATTCTGCAGATTTTCTTCTCCCTAATCCTGAAATTTTCCCTCTCATTTGTGAAGAAATTGAAGCCCTAAATCCTCCATTTCATCTCCTCTCTAGAAATTGAAGGTTAGAAACTAGAATACCCTCTCTAGCCCGAATTCCTACTTCTCTAAACTCTGAAGCAAGAATCCACGAGAGGGAAGACAGTGACACAAGCGCGCAGCAAGCAGAGCCGAAGCAGCACGCGGGACGCTGCTACTTTGCCGCAGAACCGCGACAAAGAGAGGTTTCCGCGGCAAGTCTGAGGAGGGGGGACCTGATCTTGGAGGGGGAGGTCCTTGGCGAGTCGGGGAAGAGTTCTAGCACATCCAAGCAACATTCTCTCGTCGTCCAACTCTCTGTTTCAGAGCTTTGAAGCATTGTGAGTAAACCTAACTATTAGGGTTGTGTCTTTCTATCAAGAGTTGAAAAATCAGAATTTTACATTTGTGTAGGTGACCCACAAGGGTAGTATTACTGTTTTTGTGTAGTATTTACTGTGTTTGTGACATCCTTACACTAGATGGAAACTAAGGGGTATTACCTAATTATTATGCCCCTATATCACGTTGTAATGAGATGAATAGGTATATACATGTTTTAAGCTCACTAATTAAACTTAAATGAGGAGACTTAGCATATTTAGTTCGCTGTTTTGATAATTATTCTTGTGTTAAAGGAGATCTAAGGAGTATTGCATAGTAGTTGTATCCCTATATTAATTGGATGTGAAATGCATGTGTAGAAGATATGTTCTAGCGTACTATTACGCCTAAGTGAACCAATTTAGTACATAAATTCGCTGTTTTTCCTAATCAATATCATGATGATCAATTTATTATGTGTATAGGCTAATCTTGGCTCTTCATAAATAGAAATAGGGTGGTGCATTATGTGAGGTCGAAGATTTGCACTAATAGCACTCCATAAGAGTCGATCAATTAACTTGAATCATATTTCTTGTTCACTAAAGTGCACGGGGGGGAAAATACCCCTCTTTACAATACAACATTGTGTTAAGTACTAGCAAGTTTTGGGAATAATGCATATATTCATGCGGGGTGTATGTGGCGTGACTATGATGTTCCTATGAGATTGGGTAAACCCCAAACACATGTCTCCTTTCTTTAATTGTTGCACATCATTTTGGACATGACGCGTAAGTTGATTTCAATTGCTTGTTATGCATATTATATATTACCCTTGCATGATGCATTTGTGATAAGGAGGAAGGGGCCGTGCGGGAGCCGATAGGAGGGGGGAAGACGGGGATTTGGCATATATATATATATATATATATATATATATATATATATATATTATATATATATATATATATATATATATATATATATAAGGAGGAAGGGGCCGAGCGGGAGCCGGTAGGAGGGGGGAAGACGGGGAAACTTATATGTTTTATATGAATTATATAAAAGGAGGAAGGGGCCGTGCGAGAGCCGGTAGGAGGTGGAAGACGGGGGATTTTCATTTAGATTGAATGGCATGTGAAAGTGAACTGTTAAGTTGCATTCATGATTGATAATGCTTGTGTCAAACTAAAATGTCACTTTATGTGTATAACGAGCCGAATTGATGTGAGGGGACTAACCCACGAAAAGTACATGCAATTATTTCTTTTGTGTCATGATATAGTTAAATGAAATCTTTGATAGTGGAGTCATGTAGACCACATGTGTATGGAGCTTGGAACAAGTAAGGTAGCTTGAACAAGTTGTTGTTTATGAGATTCATTGTAATTTACCTCTTCTAAACTGTTATCTTTAAAATTATTATACCAACATCCTATGACATGGTTTACTCATTGAGCTGTTGAGCTCATTTTATTTTCTTTCCACCTTTTTCAGGTTTGGATAAGGGTAAGAGGCCACTCTAACTGCAAGGGTTATGCTATGGATTATGTGACATGTTGTGGTACCATTTTGTTTAGCCTGGTTACATTAAATGTGTATGTATGGACTTTACCCAAGTCCTTTGTCTCTATAGAACATGTTGGGATGTAATTGATGTATATTTGTCTTAAGGCATTTGAAACTAGGAACCTTCATGTGATGTAATGTTTTGGATTGTGAACTCCTTGGTTATGTTATGTTCTTGGACTTCGAAAGATGGTTATGTGTGGGAATGGATTGATGTGGAAAAGTTAATCTTGGTGATGTTGTGATGATAAGATATATGCTTGTGATGGAGGATGCAAGTTATGACATTATGTACATAGTTAAGTTTTGATGAGTTGTGCCATGATAAGTAGGCCGTGTGGGCCAAAATCTTTGATGGAATTAAGTAGGCCTTTGGGCCGAAATTGTGAGTTATTGTAAGTGGAATAAATGAAATATTAAGGATGATGCTGCCAAAATTTTTATAAGAGAATGGAGATAAATTGTGTTTTAGGCCTAATCTTGTTTATTAGAGTTGGGACCGTTACAGTTGGTATCAGAGCATGGTTTAGGCAAGGTTAGCCTAGATAGGTGTAGTATGTGGGACTGACTATGAAAATCATGTAAAAATGTTATGTGTGCTAGGGTAAGTTAGAGATGGGGTATTAGGATGTAGTAGAGTCTTAGGGTAATTGACCCTGAAATGTAGGATATTTAACTGTTCTCTACATTTGAATGTGGGTACCCGCATACCTTAGTTCAAATGGATCTTGCAAGGGGTGCGGGCCCTTCTGTAAGAAATTCCAGTATTATGGGACACCGGAAAGGGAGAACAATCAAAATATCACATAAGTCAGGGTTAAACCTATTAGAAGGACAGTTGTGCATAAGGAAAAATTTAGGAAAGATCGGCATGGTTAATAAGTGATGATTTGCTATCACGTCTTGATTGTATATTCATACAGATTATTGCTTTGGAGAAAATTGGAAGGCACATCGGCTAATATAAATGTCTTACTTCTACAGATGGGAGATTCTGAGATGACTGGATCATCGTCTGACGGTCCGGAGTCGGAAAGTTTAAGTTGGATCGCGGACCAAATGGACTGGGAATTTGAATCTGATGAGACCGATCCAGATGTTATTCTGAAAAGGTCCCCCAGACAGTTCAGATGCAGGGATTCGCTTGGGGCAAAATGAGAAAGATGACATTAATGAGGCAGAAAGTGCCATAAGGGACGCACCAGCAGCTGAGGACCTGGGAGTCCTACCTAATGATGAGATGAACCCTGACAGAAGGATTTTCGTTGGGGGTATTGGTGGAATTCCAGCTGGGTAGAAGATATGGACCTGTACGATGATAATGAAAATTGGGATGTGATTTTGATGCTGTACTAGAGGAAGCAGAAGAAGAACCAGTAGAAGAAGAACCAGAAGAAGAGGATCCGGAAGAAGAGGATCTAGAAGAAGAGGATCCGGAAGAAGACCCAGAAGAAAAAACCTGTAGGGGACGACCGGGAGGAAAGCTCCTCGGGTTCTAGCATTACCCCTTAATAGGAGTTTAGATGGGTGGCATTTTTTTTTTTGTTGTTTTTGTTTTTGAAGAAAAGGAATGTTGATTCACATAAGTGATATTTTTTTTGTAAAGAAAGTGGTTGTCAATGGCTATATATGAACATGTGTCCCTTTATGTCTGCATTGGTATGTTTTGAATGAATGCAGTCATGCTAATGTATATGTTACCATGAAAACACTTTATGCATAAATGAAATCAGTGTTTTGGTTGTGAACTATTTTACTTGTTATCATTGAGTTATCATTGATTAAGTTCAACTATTCTTCTAGGTAATAGATGGATTTAAATTTTCCTCCATCCGATGCAAACTCGGAGGGCAACGTCCCATTGCACAGCGCAATTGGGAGCGTCCATCCCCCGGCAAGTCAAGAATTTCTGAGTGGGCAATCTAATGCTAATCGGGGAATGCCGGACAGAATCCCAGATTGGCTGTTGCAGCTAGAAAGTGTAAACAACCCCTTAGAGCTCTTGAACAATTTCAAAAGCTAAACCCACCAGTTTTCAGAGGAGGAGTTGACCCTATTCAAGCTGAAGAATGGCTCCGCCAAATTGAAAAGATACTGGATGTAATGGAATGTACTGAAAACCAGCGGGTATCTTTCGCCTCTTTCATGTTCCAGGGAGAGGCTGAGCGCTGGTGGGAGATGGTAAAAGGAGGAGCTAGGACCCTGGGAAGGGAGATCTCTTGGAACTTCATAATTAAAAAGTTCAATGAAAAGTACATACCCGGAGTGGTGAAAGACCGACTTGCAATGGAATTCCAAGATCTAAAACAGGAGCATGGACAGTGAGTCAATATGAAGCTAAATTCACTCAACTGTCCAGGTATGCTGAGAAATTGGTGTCCGATGAGCAAGATAGGACGAAAAGATTCGTAGGGGCTTGAAGCCAGAAATCAGGAGTAAGCTGATCCCTTTCCAACTACAAGTTTACAGTCAAGCTGTGGAGAAAGCAATTGAAATTGAAAGGGACATACAGGAGAGCCAGGAGATGAGGACCAGGGAGCTGCCCTATATGAAGCGCCCCCGGTATAATAATGCCCCGAGCTTTGGGACTCAGTCCATGAGGCCCGACAGAGGTACTGGATCTTCCTTCATGCCCGCTCAGGGAAACAAGATGAACACATGGCCCAAGAATAGGGGATTGCCCCATTCAGCATCACCAATGTCCTCCCAACGCTCCAACTTTGCAGGAAACCAGTGGTGTCCAAGGTGCAACCGAAGTCATCCTGGCAGTTGCGCCGCTGGTAAGCAATGCTTTGTCTGCGACAGAATGGGTCACATGAGGAGGGACTGCCCAAACTTGCATGGATACCCAGGAGCTAGCAGAGGAACGGGAAGACCAACCAACCCAGGCATCGCCCCTACAATAGGAGGACCAGCTACCGCCTATCGGCAACCTTTCAACAGAACTCGCTCGGCCATGACACAAGCATCTGTACAGCAACCCAGAGTTCAAGGAAGGATGAATGCAATCACTCAGCAGGAGGCTCGAGCATCCAATGCCGTGGTGGAAGGTACCGTCTGTGTATCCGATAATATTGCTCGAGTATTGTTTGATCCCGGTGCTACCCACTCTTTTATTTCTTCATCTTTTGCTGCAATTATTAACAAGGAATCCGAACCTTTGAGCTATCAACTAGTGGTGTCAACCCCTGTAGGCGCCAGGGTGACCACTAACGAGTATTATAAGGGATGTAAAATCATCATAGGTGAGATGAAGACACAGGCAGACCTGATTAAACTAGGAGAAATGGAATTTGACATCATCCTAGGAATGGATTGGTTGTCAACATATCGGGTTCATGTAGACTGTTACCAGAAGAAAATAATTTTTAAGTTAGAAGGAACTCCCGAAAGAGTTTATGAAGGGATGAAGAATAAAATTTGCACTCCAGTCATTTCTGCCTTAAAGGCCACTAAATTATTGAGACAAGGGTGTCAAGGATTTTTGGCAACCCCTTATTGGTGAAGAAGGCATGAAGATTAAGATTGAAAACATAGAGGTTGCAAGAGACTATCCTGATGTTTTTCCGGAGGATCTACCCGGCTTACCCCCAGATAGAGAAGTAGAATTTTCCATTAATCTCCTACCTGGGACAAGTCCCATATCCAGGGCACCTTATAGAATGGCACCCGCAGAAATGAATGAATTGAAGGACCAGTTGCAAGAGTTGCTAAGCCTCGGTTTTATTCGGCCGAGAGTATCACCTTGGGGTGCTCCGGTGTTATTTGTTAAGAAGAAGGATGGGAGCATGAGGCTGTGTATAGATTATCGAGAGCTGAACAAGGTCACTATCAAGAATCGATATCCACTGCCAAGGATTGATGATCTCTTTGATCAACTTCAGGGTGCCAGCATATTTTTCAAGATAGACCTAAGATCAGGATACCATCAATTAAAGATCAAACCGGAAGATGTTTCTAAGACTGCCTTTCGGACCAGATATGGCCATTATGAATTTTTAGTAATGCCATTTGGCTTGACCAATGCTCAGCGGCATTCATGGGATTTGATGAATAGAATTTTCCAGCCATACCTAGATCAATTCGTATGGTGTTCATTGATGACATACTGATCTATTCAAAGAGCAAAGAGGATCATGAAAGACACTTGAGGATAGTGTTACAATTATTAAGAGAGAAGCAACTTTATGCAAAGCTTAAGAAGTGTGAGTTCTGGCTAAATGAAGTTGGGTTCTTGGGGTCATATCATAAATGAAGAAGGAATATCAGTGGACCCTGCAAAGATCGAGGCGATAAAGGGGTGGCCTCGACCTACCAATGTCACAGAGGTGCGAAGCTTCCCTAGGATTGGCTGGGTATTACCGGAGATTTGTAGAAGGATTTTCCAAGATAGCTGCACCCTTATCCCAGTTAACCAAGAAAGGCCTCAAATTCCATTGGGAGATGATCAGGAGAAAAGCTTTCAAGGACTAAAGGATAAGCTAACATCGGCTCCAATCTTAGCCATGCCCACTGGAAACGAAGGTTATGTTGTTTTCAGTGATGCGTCAAAGTCAGGCCTGGGGTGTGTTTTGATGCAGCATGAGAGAGTAATTGCATATGCTTCCAGACAACTAAGGAACCATGAGAAAAATTACCCAACCCATGACCTTGAGTTAGCTGCAGTCATTTTTTGCCTTAAAAATTTGGCGGCACTACCTTTATGGTGTATCATGTGATATATATACAGATCATAAAAGTCTGAAATATATTTTCACCCAAAAGGAATTGAATATGCGCCAAAGAAGATGGTGGAGTTGATGAAGGATTATGATTTGAACATTCATTATCACCCTGGGAAGGCCAACGTGGTGGCTGACGCGTTGAGCCGGAAGTCTGGAGGATCCTTTGTAGTATTATTAACACAGGAATCGGAGTTGTTAAGGGAAATGGAAAGGATGCAACTTGAAATTCATATAAGAGGGCCCCGAGATGGAGTGAACCAGATAAATCAAATTAGTATTGGTTTCGATCTCTATGAAGAAATCAAGGAAGCTCAAAGGAAAGATGATCAGACAGCTAAAAATTTTGAGAAAAGTGCAAAGAGGTGAAACCCAAGAATTTATCATTTCCAGGGATTTTGCTGAGGAAGGGAAGCCGAATAGTTATACCGCCAGATTTTAAGCTCAAGGAGCGAATTTTAACTGAAGCCCATTGCACTCCTTACACCGCACATCCTGGAACCACCAAGATGTATCAGGATTTGCAGGCAAACTTTTGGTGGGAAGGAATGAAGAAGGACATAGCAAATTTTGTACAGAGATGTTTGATATGCCAACAAGTTAAGGCTGAACATAAGAAGCCTCCTGGACTCCTCATGCCCTTACAAATCCCTGAATGGAAGTGGAGTAACATTACTATGGATTTTGTGACAGGACTCCCTAGATCCCCTCAAGGATATGATGCCATCTGGGTGATAGTCGACCGACTTACAAAGTCCGCTCATTTCCTGCCCATACGAATAAACTATTCGATGGATAGATTAGCCCAGATCTACCTCCGAGAGATAATCAGGATTCATGGAGTTCCTGAGACGATTGTGTCAGATCGTGACCCTCGGTTTCAGTCAAGGCTATGGATCAGTTTATCCCAAGCGCTGGGCACCAAGTTACACCCAAGTACAGCTGCTCATCCGCAAACCGACGACAATCTGAAAGAACTATACAAATATTGGAAGATATGCTGAGAGCATGCGTGTTGGATTTCGGGGGAAATTGGGAGAGATACCTATCATTAGTGGAATTTGCATATAACAATAGTTATCAATCTACTATTGGAATGCCGCCATTCGAAGCCTTGTACGGCAGGAAGTGTAGATCTCCGATTTGTTGGGAAGAAATGGAGACCGAACTTTATTCGGAGCCGATATAGTGGTAGATACAACAGAGAAGATCCGGACGATAAGAAAGAGAATGAAAGCGGCCCAGAGTAGACAGAAGGCATATGCGGATCGGCGCCGAAGACCTTTGGAGTTTGCAGAAGGCGACAAAGTTTTCTTGAAGGTATCACCAATAAAAAGAATGGTACGGGGTGGCAACGGAATAAGTTAGACCCCCGATATATTGGACCCTTTGAAATAACTGAAAGAATTGGACCTCTGGCGTATCGGTTAGCCTTACCACCAGAGATTGAGAAAATACATGACGTATTTCATGTGTCCCAATTGAGGAAGTATGTGCCAGATCCGAGCCATGTTCTTAAATACTCTCACCACTGCTGCAGCTCCAAGAAGACTTGTCATATACTGTGGAGCCGGTGCAAATCCTAGATAGAAAAGAGAAGCAACTGCGAAACAAAGCAATCCCTTTAGTGAAGGTTTTATGGAGAAGTAAAGAGATTGAAGAAGCTACCTGGGAATCAGAGGAAGAGATGATGCAGAACTACCCACAACTTTTCCAAGGTACGTCAGGCTTCGGGGACGAAGCTCTCTTTTAGGAGGGGAGAAATGTAACAACCAAAATTTTATTTTATCTAAATTCTCCTCATCTTAATTATTAAGAATTTTTGTTTAAGACATTATATAGAAGTAGACACCCTCCATATTTCTATGTCAACAAATTGAACTTAATTGATAGACCCACTTTCCTTTTTAAAGTTTTTTTTTTAACTATTGAATTGGGGTAACTAAGAATGATTTGCATGAAGGCTTATATGCATGTGTTTTGGGCAAATTAATAACTTAGCTATGGTTAAAAATAATTTCAACCAAATCCTTCATACCCCCTTAATCAACCAAGCTTACCCTAATACCTTTTTAGTGGTAAGTATGCATGCAAGGGGAAGATTAAAGGGCTAGATCTCATTGAGATTTGGGTTTCCATGTGGCATCATGTAGGGGGTCTTGGCCAAGTGGCAACATGAGAGAACCCCACCTAGTTACTTGCAACCCCAGGGTTGACTACCAAGCTTGCCTCTTCATCTTCCTCACCCAAATTCTGCAGATTTTCTTCTCCCTAATCCTGAAATTTTCCCTCTCATTTGTGAAGAAATTGAAGCCCTAAATCCTCCATTTCATCTCCTCTCTAGAAATTGAAGGTTAGAAACTAGAATACCCTCTCTAGCCCGAATTCCTACTTCTCTAAACTCTGAAGCAAGAATCCACGAGAGGGAAGACAGTGACACAAGCGCGCAGCAAGCAGAGCCGAAGCAGCACGCGGGACGCTGCTACTTTGCCGCAGAACCGCGGCAAAGAAGAGGTTTCCGCGGCAAGTCTGAGGAGGGGGGACCTGATCTTGGAGGGGGAGGTCCTTGGCGAGTCGGGGAAGAGTTCTAGCACATCCAAGCAGCATTCTCTCGTCGTCCAACTCTCTGTTTCAGAGCTTTGAAGCATTGTGAGTAAACCTAACTATTAGGGTTGTGTCTTTCTATCAAGAGTTGAAAAATCAGAATTTTACATTTGTGTAGGTGACCCACAAGGGTAGTAATTACTGTTTTTGTGTAGTATTTACTGTGTTTGTGACATCCTTACACTAGATGGAAACTAAGGGGTATTACCTAATTATTATGCCCCTATATCATGTTGTAATGAGATGAATAGGTATATACATGTTTTAAGCTCACTAATTAAACTTAAATGAGGAGACTTAGCATATTTAATTCGCTGTTTTGATAATTATTCTTGTGTTAAAGGAGATCTAAGGAGTATTGCATAGTAGTTGTATCCCTAAATTAATTGGATGTGAAATGCATGTGTAGAAGATATGTTCTAGCGTACTAATTACGCCTAAGTGAACCAATTTAGTACATAAATTCGCTGTTTTTCCTAATCAATATCATGATGATCAATTTATTATGTGTATAGGCTAATCTTGGCTCTTCATAAATAGAAATAGGGTGGTGCATTATGTGAGGTCGAAGATTTGCACTAATAGCACTCCATAAGAGTCGATCAATTAACTTGAATCATATTTCTTATTCACTAAAGTGCACGGGGGGGGGGGGGAATACCCCTCTTTACAATACAACATTGTGTTAAGTACTAGCAAGTTTTGGGAATAAT
This sequence comes from Agave tequilana, assembly GCA_038442645.1. NCBI lineage: Eukaryota > Viridiplantae > Streptophyta > Magnoliopsida > Asparagales > Asparagaceae > Agave > Agave tequilana. The sequence goes on along the minus strand of JAVJIF010008315.1, from coordinate 9,242 downwards.
GCATATATTCATGCGGGGTGTATGTGGCGTGACTATGATGTTTCTATGAGATTGGGTAAACCTCAAACACATGTCTCCTTTCTTTAATTGTTGCACATCATTTTGGACATGACGCGTAAGTTGATTTCAATTGCTTGTTATGCATATTATATATTACCCTTGCATGATGCATTTGTGATAAGGAGGAAGGGGCCGTGCGGGAGCCGGTAGGAGGGGGAAGACGGGGATTTGGCATATATATATATAAGGAGGAAGGGGCCGAGCGGGAGCCGGTAGGAGGGGGGAAGACGGGGAAACTTATATGTTTTATATGAATTATATAAAAGGAGGAAGGGGCCGTGCGGGAGCCGGTAGGAGGTGGAAGACGGGGGATTTTCATTTAGATTGAATGGCATGTGAAAGTGAACTGTTAAGTTGCATTCATGATTGATAATGCTTGTGTCAAACTAAAATGTCACTTTATGTGTATAACGAGCCGAATTGATGTGAGGGGACTAACCCACGAAAAGTACATGCAATTATTTCTTTTGTGTCATGATATAGTTAAATGAAATCTTTGATAGTGGAGTCATGTAGACCACATGTGTATGGAGCTTGGAACAAGTGAGGTAGCTTGAACAAGTTGTTGTTTATGGGATTCATTGGAATTTACCTCTTCTAAACTGTTATCTTATGAAATTATTATACCAACACCCTATGACATGGTTTACTCATTGAGCTGTTGAGCTCATTTTATTTTCTTTCCACCTTTTTCAGGTTTGGATAAGGGTAAGAGGCCACTCTAACTGCAAGGGTTATGCTATGGATTATGTGACATGTTGTGGTACCATTTTGTTTAGCCTGGTTACATTAAATGTGTATGTATGGACTTTACCCAAGTCCTTTGTCTCTATGGAACATGTTGGGATGTAATTGATGTATATTTGTCTTTAAGGCATTTGAAACTAGGAACCTTCATGTGATGTAATGTTTTGGATTGTGAACTCCTTGGTTATGTTATGTTCTTGGACTTCGAAAGATGGTTATGTGTGGGAATATGATTGTTGGAAAAGTTAATCTTGGTGATGTTGTGATGATAAGATATATGCTTGTGATGGAGGATGCAAGTTATGATATTATGTACATAGTTAAGTTTTGATGAGTTGTGCCATGATAAGTAGGCCGTGTGGGCCGAAATCTTTGATGGAATTAAGTAGGCCTTTGGGCCGAAATTGTGGGTTATTGTAAGTGGAATAAATGAAATATTAAGGATGATGCTGCCAAAATTTTTATAAGAGAAATGGAGATAAATTGTGTTTTAGGCCTAATCTTGTTTATTAGAGTTGGGACCGTTACAGTTGGTATCAGAGCATGGTTTAGGCGAGGTTAGCCTAGATAGGTGTAGTATGTGGGACTGACTATGAAATCATGTAAAAATTTTATGTGTGCTAGGGTAAGTTAGAGATAGGGTATTAGGATGTAGTAGAGTCTTAGGGTAATTGACCCTGAAATGTAGGATATTTAACTGTTCTCTACATTTGAATGTGGGTACCCGCATACCTTAGTTCAAATGGATCTTGCAAGGGGTGCGGGCCCTTCTGTAAGAAATTCCAGTGTTATGGGACACCGGAAAGGGAGAACAATCAAAATATCACATAAGTCAGGGTTAAACCTATTAGAAGGACAGTTGTGCATAATGGAAAAATTTAGGAAAGATCGGCATGGTTAAATAAGTGATGATTTGCTATCATGTCTTGATTGTATATACATACAGATTATTGCTTTAGAGAAAATTGGAAGGCACATCGGCTAATATAAATGTCTTACTTCTACAGATGGGAGATTCTGAGATGACTGGATCATCGTCTGACGGTCCGGAGTCGGAAAGTTTAAGTTGGATCGCGGACCAAATGGACTGGGAATTTGAATCTGATGAGACCGATCCAGATGTTATTCTGAAAGGTCCCCCAGACAGTTCAGATGCAGGGATTCGCTTGGGGCAAAATGAGAAAGATGACATTAATGAGGCAGAAAGTGCCATAAGGGACGCACCAGCAGCTGAGGACCTGGGAGTCCTACCTAATATGAGATGAACCCTGACGGAAGGATTTTCGTTGGGGGTATTTGGTGGAATTCCAGCTGGGTAGAAGATATGGACCTGTACGATGATAATGAAAATTGGGGATGTGATTTTGATGCTGTACTAGAGGAAGCAGAAGAAGAACCGGTAGAAGAAGAACCAGAAGAAGAGGATCCGGAAGAAGAGGATCCAGAAGAAGAGGATCCGGAAGAAGACCCAGAAGAAGAACCTGTAGGGGACGACCGGGAGGAAAGCTCCTCGGGTTCTAACATTACCCCTCGATAGGAGTTTAGATGGGTGGCATTTTTTGTTTGTTGTTTTGTTTTTTTGAAGAAAAGGAATGTTGATTCACATAAGTGATATTTTTTTTGTAAAGAAAGTGGTTGTCAATAGCTATATATGAACATGTGTCCCTTTATGTCTGCATTGGTATGTTTGAATGAATGCAGTCATGCTAATGTATATGTTACCATGAAAACACTTTATGCATAAATGAAATCAGTGTTTTGGTTGTGAACCATTTTACTTGTTATCATTGAGTTACCATTGATTAAGTTCAACTATTCTTCTAGGTAATAGATGGATTTAAATTTTCCTCCATCCGATGCAAACTCGGAGGGCAACGTCCCATTGCATAGCGCAATTGGAGCGTCCATCCCCCGGCAAGTCAAGAATTTCTGAGTGGGCAATCTAATGCTAATCAGGGAATGCCGGACAGAATCCCAGATTGGCTGTTGCAGCTAGCAAGTGTAAACAACCCCCGTAGAGCTCTTGAACAATTTCAAAAGCTAAACCCACCAGCTTTCAGAGGAGGAGTTGACCCTATTCAAGCTGAAGAATGGCTCCGCCAAATTGAAAAGATACTGGATGTAATGGAATGTACTGAAAACCAGCGGGTATCTTTCGCCTCTTTCATGTTCCAGGGAGAGGCTGAGCGCTGGTGGGAGATGGTAAAAGGAGGAGCTAGGACCCTGGGAAGGGAGATCTCTTTGGACTTCTTAATTAAAAAGTTCAATGAAAAGTACATACCCGGAGTGGTGAAAGACCGACTTGCAATGGAATTCCAAGATCTAAAACAGGAGCAATGGACAGTGAGTCAATATGAAGCTAAATTCACTCAACTGTCCAGGTATGCTGAGAAATTGGTGTCCAATGAGGAAGATAGGACGAAAAGATTCGTTAGGGGCTTGAAGCCAGAAATCAGGAGTAAGCTGATCCCTTTCAACTACAAGTTTACAGTCAAGCTGTGGAGAAAGCAATGGAAATTGAAAGGGACATACAGGAGAGCCAGAGGAGATGAGGACCAGGGAGCTGCCCTATATGAAGCGCCCCGGTATAATAATGCCCCGAGCTTTGGGACTCAGTCCATGAGGCCCGACAGAGGTACTGGATCTTCCTTCATGCCCGCTCAGGGAAACAAGATGAACACATGGCCCAAGAATAGGGGATTGCCCCATTCAGCGTCACCAATGTCCTCCCAACGCTCCAACTTTGCAGGAAACCAGTGGTGTCCAAGGTGCAACCGAAGTCATCCTGGCAGTTACGCCGCTGGTAAGCAATGCTTTGTCTGCGGCAGAATGGGTCACATGAGGAGGGACTGCCCAAACTTGCATGGATACCCAGGAGCTAGCAGAGGAACGGGAAGACCAACCATGGGCATCGCCCCTACAACAGGAGGACCAGCTACCGCCTATCGGCAACCTTTCAACAGAACTCGCTCGGCCATGACACAAGCATCTGTACAGCAACCCAGAGTTCAAGGAAGGATGAATGCAATCACTCAGCAGGAGGGCTCGAGCATCCAATGCCGTGGTGGAAGGTACCGTCTGTGTATCCGATAATATTGCTCGAGTATTGTTTGATCCCGGTGCTACCCACTCTTTTATTTCTTCATCTTTTGCTGCAATTATTAACAAGGAATCCGAACCTTTGAGCTATCAACTAGTGGTGTCAACCCCTGTAGGCGCCAGAGTGACCACTAACGAGTATTATAAGGGATGTAAATCATCATAGGTGAGATGAAGACACAGGCAACCTGATTAAACTAGGAGAAATGGAATTTGACATCATCCTAGGAATGGATTGGTTGTCAACATATCGGGTCATGTAGACTGTTACCAGAAGAAAATAATTTTTAAGTTAGAAGGAACTCCCGAAAGAGTTTATGAAGGGATGAAGAATAAAATTTGCACTCCAGTCATTTCTGCCTTAAAGGCCACTAAATTATTGAGGCAAGGGTGTCAAGGATTTTTGGCAACCCTTATTGGTGAAGAAGGCATGAAGATTAGATTGAAAACATAGAGGTTGCAAGAGACTATCCTGATGTTTTTCCGGAGGATCTACCGGCTTACCCCCAGATAGAGAAGTAGAATTTTCCATTAATCTCCTACCTGGGACAAGTCCCATATCCAGGGCACCTTATAGAATGGCACCCGTAGAAATGAATGAATTGAAGGACCAGTTGCAAGAGTTGCTAAGCCTCGGTTTTATTCGGCCGAGTGTATCACCTTGGGGTGCTCCGGTGTTATTTGTTAAGAAGAAGGATGGGAGCATGAGGCTGTGTATAGATTATCGAGAGCTGAACAAGGTCACTATCAAGAATCGATATCCACTGCCAAGGATTGATGATCTCTTTGATCAACTTCAGGGTGCCAGTATATTTTCCAAGATAGACCTGAGATCAGGATACCATCAATTAAAGATCAAACCGGAAGATGTTTCTAAGACTGCCTTTCGGACCAGATATGGCCATTATGAATTTTTAGTAATGCCATTTGGCTTGACCAATGCTCCAGCGGCATTCATGGATTTGATGAATAGAATTTTTCAGCCATACCTAGATCAATTCAGTGTGGTTCATTGATGACATACTGATCTATTCAAAGAGCAAAGAGGATCATGAAAGACACTTGAGGATAGTGTTACAATTATTGAGAGAGAAGCAACTTTATGCAAAGCTTAAGAAGTGTGAGTTCTGGCTAAATGAAGTTGGGTTCTTGGGTCATATCATAAATGAAGAAGGAATATCAGTGGACCTGCAAAGATCGAGGCGATAAAGGGGTGGCCTCGACCTACCAATGTCACAGAGGTGCGAAGCTTCCTAGGATTGGCTGGGTATTACAGGAGATTTGTAGAAGGATTTTTCAAGATAGCTGCACCCTTATCCCAGTTAACCAAGAAAGGCCTCAAATTCCATTGGGGAGATGATCAGGAGAAAAGCTTTCAAGAACTAAAGGATAAGCTAACATCGCTCCAATCTTAGCCATGCCCATTGGAAACGAAGGTTATGTTGTTTTCAGTGATGCGTCAAAGTCAGGCCTGGGGTGTGTTTTGATGCAGCATGAGAGAGTAATTGCATATGCTTCCAGACAACTAAGGAACCATGAGAAAATTACCCAACCATGACCTTGAGTTAGCTGCAGTCATTTTGCCTTAAAAATTTGGCGGCACTACCTTTATGGTGTATCATGTGATATATATACAGATCATAAAAGTCTGAAAATATTTTCACCCAAAAGGATTGAATATGCGCCAAAGAAGATGGTTGGAGTTGATGAAGGATTATGATTTGAACATTCATTATCACACTGGGAAGGCCAACGTGGTGGCTGACGCGTTGAGCTGGAAGTCTGGAGGATCCTTAGCAGTATTATTAACACAGGAATCGGAGTTGTTAAGGGAAATGGAAAGGATGCAACTTGAAATTATATAAGAGGGTCCCGAGATGGAGTGAACCAGATAAATCAAATTAGTATTGGTTTCGATCTCTATGAAGAAATCAAGGAAGCTCAAAGGAAAGATGATCAGACAGCTAAAAATTTTGAGAAAGTGCAAAGAGGTGAAACCCAAGAATTTATCATTTCCAGGGATTTGCTGAGGAAGGGAAGCCGAATAGTTATACCGCCAGATTTTAAGCTCAAGGAGCGAATTTTAACTGAAGCCCATTGCACTCCTTACACCGCACATCCTGGAACCACCAAGATGTATCAGGATTTGCAGGCAAACTTTTGGTGGGAAGGAATGAAGAAGGACATAGCAAATTTTGTACAGAGATGTTTGATATGCCAACAAGTTAAGGCTGAACATAAGAAGCCTCCTGGACTCCTCATGCCCTTACAAATCCCTGAATGGAAGTGGAGTAACATTACTATGGATTTTGTGACAGGACTCCCTAGATCCCCTCAAGGATATGATGCCATCTAGGTGATAGTTGACCGACTTACAAAGTCCGCTCATTTCCTGCCCATACGAATAAACTATTCGATGGATAGATTAGCCCAGATCTACCTCCGAGAGATAATCAGGATTCATGGAGTTCCTGAGACGATTGTGTCAGATCGTGACCCTCAGTTTCAGTCAAGGCTATGGATCAGTCTATCCCAAGCGCTGGGCACCAAGTTACACCCAAGTACAGCTGCTCATCCGCAAACCGACGGACAATCAGAAAGAACTATACAAATATTGGAAGATATGCTGAGAGCATGCGTGTTGGATTCGGGGGGGGAATTGGGAAAGATACCTATCATTAGTGGAATTTGCATATAACAATAGTTATCAATCTACTATTGGAATGCCGCCATTCGAAGCCTTGTACGGCATGAAGTGTAGGTCTCCGATTTGTTGGGAAGAAATTGGAGACCGAACTTTATTCGGAGCCGATATAGTGGTAGATACAACAGAGAAGATCCGGACGATAAGAAAGAGAATGAAAGCGGCCCAGAGTAGACAGAAGGCATATGCGGATCGACGCCGAAGACCTTCGGAGTTTGCAGAAGGCGACAAAGTTTTCTTGAAGGTATCACCAATAAAAGGAATGGTACGGGGTGGCAAACGGAATAAGTTAGACCCCCGGTATATTGGACCCTTTGAAATACTGGAAAGAATTGGACCTCTGGCGTATCGGTTAGCCTTACCACCAGAGATTGAGAAAATACATGACGTATTTCATGTGTCCCAATTGAGGAAGTATGTGCCAGATCCGAGCCATGTTCTTAAATACTCACCACTGCAGCTCCAAGAAGACTTGTCATATACTGTGGAGCCGGTGCAAATCCTAGATAGAAAGAGAAGCAACTGCGAAACAAAGCAATCCCTTTAGTGAAGGTTTTATGGAGAAGTAAAGAGATTGAAGAAGCTACCTGGGAATTAGAGGAAGAGATGATGCAGATCTACCCACAACTTTTCCAAGGTACGTCAGGCTTCGGGGACGAAGCTCTCTTTTAGGAGGGGAGAAATGTAACAACCAAAATTCTATTTTATCTAAATTCTCCTCATCTTAATTATTAAGAATTTTTGTTTAAGGTATTATATAGAAGTAGACACCCTCCATATTTCTATGTCAACAAATGAACTTAATTGATAGACCCACTTTCCTTTTTAAAGTTTTTTTTTTAACTATTGAATTGGGGTAACTAAGAATGATTTGCATGAAGGCTTATATGCATGTGTTTTGGGCAAATTAATAACTTAGCAATGGTTAAAGATAATTTCAACCAAATCCTTCATACCCCCTAATCAACCAAGCTTACCCTAATACCTTTTTAGTGGTAAGTATGCATGCAAGGGGGAGATTAAAGGGCTAGATCTCATTGAGATTTGGGTTTCCATGTGGCATCATGTAGGGGGTCTTGGCCAAGTGGCAACATGGGAGAACCCCACCTAGTTACTTGCAACCCCAAGGGTGACTACCAAGCTTGCCTCTTCATCTTCCTCACCCAAATTCTGCAGATTTTCTTCTCCCTAATCCTGAATTTTCCCTCTCATTTGTGAAGAAATTGAAGCCCTAAATCCTCCATCTCATCTCCTCTCTAGAAATTGAAGGTTAGAAACTAGAATACCCTCTCTAACCCGAATTCCTACTTCTCTAAACTCTGAAGCAAGAATCCACGAGAGGGAAGACAGTGACACAACTCGCGCGCAGCAAGCAGAGCCGCAGCAGCACGCGGGACGCTGCTACTTTGCCGCAGAACCGCGGCAAAGAAGAGGTTTCCGCGGCAAGTCTGAGGAGGGGGGACCTGATCTTGGAGGGGGAGGTCCTTGGCGAGTCGGGGAAGAGTTCTAGCACATCCAAGCAGCATTCTCTCGTCGTCCAACTCTCTGTTTCAGAGCTTTGAAGCATTGTGAGTAAACCTAACTATTAGGGTGTGTCTTTCTATCAAGAGTTGAAAAATCAGAATTTTACATTTGTGTAGGTGACCCACAAGGGTAGTAATTACTGTTTTTGTGTAGTATTTACTGTGTTTGTGACATCCTTACACTAGATGGAAACTAAGGGGTATTACCTAATTATTATGCCCCTATATCATGTTGTAATGAGATGAATAAGTATATACATGTTTTAAGCTCACTAATTAAACTTAAATGAGGAGACTTAGCATATTTAATTCGCTGTTTTGATAATTATTCTTGTGTTAAAGGAGATCTAATGAGTATCGCCATAGTAGTTGTATCCCTAGATTAATTGGATGTGAAACGCATGTGTAGAAGATATGTTCTAGCGTACTAATTACGCCTAACGTGAACCAATTTAGTACATAAATTCGCTGTTTTTCCTAATCAATACATGATGATCAATTTATTATGTGTATAGGCTAATCTGGCTCTTATAAATAGAAATAGGGTGGTGCATTATGTGAGGTCGAAGATTTGCACTAATAACACTCCATAAGAGTCGATCAATTAACTTGAATCATATTTCTTGTTTACTAAAGTGCACGGGGGGGGGGGGGGGGGGGGAAATACCCCTCTTTACAATACAACATTGTGTTAAGTACTAGAAAGTTTTGGGAACAATGCATATATTCATGCGGGGTGTATGTGGCGTGACTATGATGTTCCTATGAGATTGGGTAAACCCCAAACACATGTCACTTTCTTTAATTGTTGCACATCATTTTGGACATGACGCGTAAGTTGATTTCAATTGCTTGTTATGCATATTATATTTACCCTTGCATGATGGCATTTGTGATAAGGAGGAAGGGGCCGTGCGGGAGCCGTAGGAGGGGGAAGACGGGGATTTGGCATATATATATGATATAATATAAGGAGGAAGGGGCCGAGCGGGAGCCGGTAGGAGGGGAAGACGGGGAAACTTATATGTTTTATATGAATTATATAAAAGGAGGAAGGGGCCGTGCGGGAGCCGGTAGGAGGTGGAAGACGGGGGATTTTCATTTAGATT